>OMKZ01024255.1:6651-22542 GCA_900302535.1 Neoniphon sammara
GGTAAAAAGTCAGTAATACTGAATGAGTCATTATGTGCAGATGCAGATTGGTGGTGACTGATTCCTCCTCTTGTCTGTTTCAGGTGGAGAAGGTGCTGGCCCTCCACGAGCTGAGTTCCTCCACGCTGCACCACACGCAGGGCTGTTCCGCGCTGGACGGCCAGGGGCTGCAGCCCGGCCTGGAGAAACTCTATGAGATGATCCTGAAGAGGAAGAAGATGCTTCGACACAGCAAGAAGAAGAGATGAAGGGAAGGACAAGCGAGGGCTTTTGTGGCTGTTTCTGCCTGAACTGCCACATAACCTGGGGAATTTAACACAGGTCCTGTTTGTGACACTTTTGGGATTTTAGCTGGTAATACCTGAGGGGATTAGGGTGCGGTTGTTTCAAAGGCCCGTCTGTCCCTCAGACGACTTGGGATGTTTCCAGCCAAGTTCAAACTTAAGCTCCCAGTTCTGTCCCTGCTGTTCTGCAGCTGTGCTACAGTGCTAACACCCTGGACACTTGAGTGTACCTACAGTACTTCCCTTGTGATTGTTTTGGGTTCTCAGCACCCTTCCTCCTCCTCATCCCCCATCCTCAAAGGTGTGTGGCGGTGAGAGGGAAACCTCCAGTAAGACAGTTCAGAGGGAAAGAGAGACACAGATCTGTGCAATATGCTGAACACAGTCACTCATGCACTCATTACAACAACTGAAGGATATTTTGTACCGCCAAGTACCTTTTGATAAACTGTAGTGCCAACAGAAAATTGCGGGCCTAGCCTGAGCGTTGTTCCTGTTCCTATGACATATGGCAGTTGTTACACTTTGTTATGATTCTTTATGTTGCATGGATGTTCACCCTGCTTGGGAATATTAAGACAACACTTTTGTTGATCAAAAGAGGACTATTATTATTATTATTGTTGTTATTATTCAGGGTCAGAAATGGCCAGTGTTCAGTTAGGTATGCTGTTGGGGCTAGAGAGGAGACGTGCCGTGATATCACCACAAGCTGATGAACACGATGTTTTCAGTATGACGAACAAACAACACCCAAGGCTGCTAAATCTAGCCATGCAAGTTTAAATTGGTCACCACACTCTTCACCACACTTGTTTGCTTGTCAGTGTTTTTGAGGGTTGACTGAGTGCTTGGTTGGTAGGTGAAGTCACTACAATAACTTGTTTTTACATTTTGTACATATGTTTTTTTGTTTTTTTTTGTAAAACTTGAAACAAATGAATAAATTATTGAACAACTTTGGCATTATCACCTGGAAATCTGTTTGGTCATTTGAAGTTTTCCTTTTTTCATTGGATTTGTGTCATATTTTGACGTAGCTGAGAGTTTCTCACCAGTGTCTCTGAGAGAGCAAAATGTCTGACAGATAACAGATACAAACTAATGAAGGCATTCAATATTTTCAGAATGTATAACCTTGAAGTTATAGCTTACACTTAAACATTCTTCAAAGCTGCTGTTATCCAGGAATCAAACAAGTTTAAACTACTGCAAACTAGCAGACACTCTCACATAATACATTCAGACATGTCAGCAGGATTTATATTCACACCCAGGCCAAGGCTTTATCTGGAGATACAGTTGGTAATGTGATTCTGTAAACTTTAAAGACAGAGGTTGATGCAGTATGGTAGTATGTAGTAGTATGTATTACTGCCACATGGGTATCAGATTCAATGTCATTTAGACATTCACTTAGGTCACTTAGTTCACTAACTTCAGCTCGGATTTCATCCACACATTGTCGAGTAGGTCATCTTTTCTGTCCCATCCCTGTTTCTTCCACCAGTTCTTTAATAACAGTATCAAGTCCTCAGGCTCATATCACTGCTCTGTTTGAGGTGGTTATGCCCTGAAGATTATGTTTGTGCAGAGTCCTTTCCAGTGACATACAAGATCTGACATCCATATCAGTTTTCACATGTCAGCATGGCCTGAGAGGACGGCAGCTCAGATGTGCTGTTGATACCAGAGCAGGAATGTGGGCGTAATTTTACAGTTTCTTCCATTTTTTTAGATAGCCTGCATTGATAAATCCTATTCCACCAAAATTAGTGCTATATTTATTTATTTATTTATTTGGTGGGGGGTGGGGGGATTATGTGTCTGTGGACCTATATATCTTGGAGCAGTCATTACTGAAATCAACAAAACCATGTTAGCCTATAGTTGCAATGTTTTGACTAAACCGATTAGCAACTCAATTTGGCAGCTTAAGAAGGGTCCAGATGCCTGTATGTTGTGCCTTTTTCTGGATACAAGTCTTGGGTGATACCACCCAAGTGCAGAAACCTCTTTAATTTTAGCACTGTCACCTGAGAAGCTGGGACTCTGTCTCTCTGATTCATTGCAATTCATACTTGACTTGACCTTTGACCTACAAATGAGATGCATGAAATAGCAGGTAAACACATGTGTTACTAATGGCATTAATGAAGTTTCTGTTCCATTTAAGTGTAGTAGAGTCTTTGCAGTGAGCTAGCATGAACAATAGCAGGACCCTGGCTCTGTTAGACCTAAATGGAACAGAACCTTCATTAATGTCATTAGTAACACCTGTGTTTACCTGCTATTGGTGTCAAAATGGCTGATGTGAGCAAGGTCTATTGGACAACAATGTCCTACATAGATGTGCCAACATGCACATCATACAAACAACAAGACTCAGAAAAAGTCCTTTGCTGCATGCCATCCCCTCTCTCTGTCCTGTCTTTCCTGTCTCTGTCTACTGCAACTGTCCAATAAAGCAGAAATGCCAAAAATAATCTTTAAAAAATGTGTGAGGAGATATGGGTTCACATTTTATAGTATTTGGTATAGGCTAGCTAGCTGCCAGAATCTAGCTAAGGTCACCAAGCTAGCGAGCTAACTAAATTCAAGCATCGTTGTTCCTGAGATTGCTGGCTAATTTTTGTTAATGTAGTTTGGGTAAACTTTGATTAATCTCAACTTTCATGTGTTTAAATAAAATAAGTTTAATATGAATGTTAAGGCGCCAGGTAAAGGTCAAAATGGCTATAGTGTATCTATTTTCCCAAGGCCCTATTACCACGGTCTTGTGTTTCCTCAATGACATTTTTTCATATAATATTTGTACCATTAAGGAACATTACTTACTCAGTATGCACTATCAAATTATGCACTTTTGTTAATATACCAGAGGAGGTTATGGTCATTAATCTTTTTGTGTTTAAGGAGTATAGGAATCTGTGTTGCTCATGTTTGTTTTACATGTGCAATAGTGTAGATTATCCATTTTTAATATAACAACAGAGGTATGGGGATTATTTTTCTTTGAGGGAACATAGGATTAGGGAACATGGGGTGTTTTCAATATGGAAAAATTACACTGACTGAATTTTTTCCTTTTGAAAAAATTAAATTGAGGAAACAAAATGGCCACTGAGCAAATAAGATCAGAGGTCCATGTAGCTAGCATGTTGACATCCCTTTCTTGAATGATGTACATGGTAAACTGAGGGCTATTGTAAACAGGTCAGTACGTGCCAACTTGGACTTTGTAGTAACTAATCAGAGTTGTAATCATCAAGGCTCTGGAATGTGTGCTTCAATAGTGAAGAGTGTGCGGCTGAGGCTTTTATTTTCATATTTGTGCGCAGAATCCTAAGAAACAAAGATCTGAGAGGTTTAAGGCTTTCATGAATAATTGACGGAGAAATGAAAGGGAGGCTGTGGGCAGAGGAGACTTCAAACAAACATATGCATGCAGGCGGGCATGGACACACACACACACACACACACACATACACACGAATCAATAGGTTTTCACTACACTGCCAGAAAAAATGTGCCATAGTAAGGCAATATTTTACCTCGGCAGCAGCAATATTGACTCTGTAAACCAGTATGACATTGTTTTTTAATTAAAAGCTTGTAATGTCGGTGATCGAAAAATGTGACTCTCCTGGCACACTTTCTAAGTTGCCCTCACCAGTTAAATGCCTCAAATATTAAATACTGAATCATAGCCAAGGTTGGAAATTGTGCCAGCCCAGGAGACTAGTATTTTTCTATCAAGGAATACTAGTACAATACCCAGAAAACTACCCAGAGCATAAATATGGGTCGGAAATGACGGGCAACTAGCCTGACCCAAGTCTAGGCTGCCTTTCTGATTGGAATCACCTTGATTTGCCAAACACAGCTCGTGCATAATAAATCTCTGTTGTTGGTCAGTGACTATGCACTGTGGTGGCCCTTCAGGCAGGAAAGACCAGTCACACAGGAATGTTATAGCCCACCAATACCAGCCCAGCCCCCACCCAGGCTGCTCCCTGATACCAAGTCTAACATACCCAACCCCCATGTTTAAGCTCAGTCACTGATACCCAAACCAGCAGTATCCCACTCATCCATGTGATCACGGCCACCCACACTGCGGTTACATCTTTTATAGCATCCACAAGCCATGAAACTAACTTTTGTCAGTCAGTGCACAGTGGCTAGGGCAGTTTTAACAGCAGTTTTAATTCTTTATAACTTGTTTTCAGAATATTGCATACTCTGTGTTGGTTACTATCAAGTTGGTGGACTTCTGGAACACGGTCTGAGAATGCTAGTGTGGTGTAGAGGGGATGGAACACAAAACGGCATTTTTAAATTTACCTAGGATAATGTGGACGTACATTTTAAGTGTTGATTTTTCAATGAGATTTATTTGGAGTTGACAAGTGTTGACTGAAGAGTTGTTTGTCCAGACAGAGCTGTTATAACTCTGTTCAAATCAGTCACAAGTGTTCAACCAACTGTGATGGGTGTGGACTTATGTAAGCACTGTCACAGATTAACACCGATGATTTAGCTTTGTAAAAGGACTACAGCCCTGCGGTTTCTCAAAACAAGTATGTTGATCCTTCGTCTCTAAAGTCAAAGTGGCATTTGACATGTCCTGTCATCTTAGAACATTCTAGTTTACGTAAGCAGACTTTTTGGCTCTGCTTGTCCTGGCTTCCTACCTGAAACTCACTGGTTGCTCTGTCTGTCATCCATTATAGTTAATCCAAGATGAAGAGAGTTTGGCTACAATTAATAAGCTTAAAGTTTGCAGACAAGTATACAGAAGAAAAAGGCCAACTAACGAACATAGGTACCCTTGTGTTCATTTGAAAGTCAAAAGCTAGAGCTACCAACACTGTCAGTCTTACCCCTCATGTTGTTAATTTTTTATCACAGTCCATTTCGACTCAGTTTGTAGCTGAGTCTATACAAGCTAGAAAGAGTTATGCAAATCTACGCCATACAAAGCTGTGGAATAAATCACACCACTGTGCTTCTTCTAGGTCTTGGGAATTCCTGCAGTGATCTTAGATTGTCTCCATCAGTATGCCACCTCCTCCCCCGCTTGTGGCCAATTCTCCTGGCAGACTAATCCACAGGGCTATTACAATATAGTGCTGGTATGCCAGTAGGCTAATCCTGCCATCCACCTCCGCTCATGATCCATCTATTCCAAGAGCTGTAAAATCTTAGTGGTTTGGTCATTCCCCTTAATTCCACCATGCTCCATATGTTAAAAGCCTGTAGCCCAATTCCACTACATACCAAGAGCCATATGTTAACAGTGTTAGTCCTGCTAACACACTAAGATGTTCTCTCTGGGTAAGTCTTTTGTTTGCTTAAAGCAGCAGTAAGCGATATTGACATTTTGGCTAACTTCCTGACCGTTCTTGCAGTTCGCACTCCCCGCCCTCCTCCCCACGTCGTCACATGAACGTGCGGTGGTCTTCGCCACAGCACCATGTATAATATTACTTTTCTTCAGCTGTCTTAAATCGCATAGTGTATTTCGTTATGTAAGCTGTTCCTGGGAGTGGAATTGGTAGCTTCTCTGCCATGGTCAGTTAACTGAAATTCTGCTGCCTGGATTGCATTCAGCCCCAAAACGTAGCAAAACGCTTATTTAAACGGAAACGATGGTGCGTTGAACTCCCTGTTTATTTAGACAAGCATTGCACCCATGTCAGCCTATTTAATATGACTGTACACTGTACACACCCACAAAATGAGAGAAAACACACCTCAATGCCTGTTGCACACTGCTGAACACTGTTGCGACGAAACATGTCACTCAACCTGTAAACCCTAGCAAAATGTTGCATACTGTTTTCAGATTGAACGTGCCCCTGATCATAGACGCACACAGAGGACCGCCACTTTGTAGAGTCTCTCTCCTGATTGGATAAAGTGGGAAAGGGATACCAGAATTTTTTTTTTCTGTTTACTGCAGAGGGGAGGCACTGGCAGACCCATGTTACTGACCAAACACTCTATATCAGTGATTACTGATGGAATGTAGAGCTATTTAACACTTATTTGAACAAAAAAAAAAAGTATCGCTTATAGCAGCTTACCAATCAAGCTGGTTGCATGTGCAATTTTATATAATATTTGGTGGATGTTCTTATCCAGAATACCTTTAAGTGTCACAAAAGCATACATTATTAGCCTGGTAGTTAAACCTCCAGCTTGCACTGTAAATGCCATGCTTTAACAATTCAAAGAAGTCATATTGGAAATTTAAAAGCACACTCCTCTTAGATAGAAAATATTCTACATATTCTGTCTTTTCTACAAAGAGAATGAGTTTAAGGTGAAGGTACTCATTTGTCAACCAAACATTCTAACCAAAGATGCTGTAATTTAAAAAAGCACAATTTGATTTCATTTGGACTTTTTCCAAATGGTGGGCATCCCATTTGGGAATTTGACTCTTCATAAAGACTGTGGTCCCACTTTTATACTCAATCCTTCCAGCAGGACGTATTATATTGAATTTGTCCAGTGCCCATTCCTGTAAGTCTGGATAATGCTACAGCCTACCATACACCATTCCCTATTTTTTAAGCAGTTATTGCTCTCCATACATATCAACTAGCTACATACACAGACCCACAACAGCCATTTTGAATGTACATCCTTAAACCGTCAAGTTGCCTTTATCTGTCAACTTGGAGGCTGCTCAGCCTGCCAGGCTGTTAGGGTTAAGGTTAGGGTCAGCCTGCCAGGCTGAACAGCCTCCAAGTTGACAGCTAAAGGCAACTTCACCCTGGAGCATGTACATCACACTCAGGCTGGGGAATGCTAGATAAATATTGACATATGAAACATACAATACTTAAACACAATACTTGAAGTGAGGACTGAAGATAGACATAGCAGTTAGCTAGTAATCAAGGAAACAATAAGAACTTAACTGAGGCATTAGCTAGCTAATTAGCTAATAGATACCTAGGCTAGATTTTGTAGATAGGTATCTACAGTAGTCCAAATACATTAGATTAAAATGTGAGCCTACATCCCACTGGATTCTTGGGATCCATTTATTTATGATAGATTTGTCAGTGGGTAATTTGTGAAGTGTTTGTCTGATTCCTGACAAGTATGATGTGCATCTTCCTAAACAACAGCTGGACATAGCTGGGCTGCACTTTGGTTTGACTGATCAGTTCCTCATTCCAAGTTGATACATACCAAGAGCCAATGAGCCACAGTTTGACTAAGGCTATGTACACACTAGAGTTGCCAACTTTCGCACATCCAAATAAGGGACAGAAGGTGGGGTGCCAGGGCGGTGTGGAGATATAGTTCAGTCAGGACCACTTTATTCAAAGTAAAACTTTATTGCAATTTAGCAATAAGATATATTTTTGGCTTTCCATGCGCATACATGGAAACCCAAAGGCAGGGAGAGCAGCAGCAAAGACCCCGTCCCTGGGGAAGAGAACAGAGCAAGCAACAGTGACATCAGTAATGACGCTGATCAAGTCAGACATGACATGTAAGGAGGAGCTGTGGTGGTGGTGGGTTTGCATACGGCGGCTTGCAGAGAGAGCAGCAAAGGTAGGCAGGCAAAGCAGTCTAAATAGACCGCTCTGTATGAGATTTGCCAGTTGAATGCATAGGAGTGAGTCAGCTGAGCCATCAGCTGGTGAAGGCTGCATGATAGTAGCTGGCTGTCTAATGATAGGGCTGGCTTAAGATCAGCCGGCTATCAGCTGATTCAAACTGGGCTGAGCTTGACTTCGTGGCCTGCCTGAACTAACACTTTGCTCAGTTTATATGAATGTTGACTCATCATAGGTTAGTTTTTAGTCAGCTATTTAGGTGATGATTTAGGGCTGAATTGAGAGCCACCGAGCCAGTGTACTACACTATCATAAATAAACACTGTGCTTTGACATATTTAAAAAACACTATTTGTACACACAAACACCCCAGATTTTAACTCACCTTTACACTCATGTATACAGTGAAGTGATCAGTTAACATGATTTTATTCGATGTGCAGATCTACACTGCCTTGCTGTAGCAGCTAGAGACTTAAAAAGCCGGTACAAAGGAAGTCCCATATGAGACAAACCAATTTTGGTCCAAATAAAGGACGTCCCGGCTAATATGGGATGGTTAGCAAGCCTAGTCCACACTCAGTTAAATTTGACAACACATCATCTTTGGCACATCATCCTCCATCCAAACTAAACCAACCACCCAGAAAAACACATTTTCGGAGAGAACGTTAGAGGGCATTTTTTGAAAACGCTTTCCAAGGTGTGTAAATTTGAAAGGTCAGTCTGGCATCGTAGTATGGACGGGGAAAACGTAGCTTTTGGAAAACACTGATGTAGGATTGTCATGTGATCTAGGCCATAGTCTAGTGAGCAGTCAATACATGTTCTCAATAAGGGACTTTAAGCTTTTTTGGGATGTTTCGGTGTGAACATTGGACTTTTGGAACAAGGTCGAAGAATGCTAGTGTGGTGTAGAGGGGATGGAACATGGCATAAAATGGCGTTTTTGAATTTACCCATGATAATGCAGACATAAAATCTGTGGCATGCGAACTGTCATTCCCATCCCCCCAAGTATTTTAATTAGCCCAGCCCTCCTGTGCCCACTTCCACTGATGGTCAATCCAATTATCGTGCCTGGCGGCTCCCCCCTGCTGCGACTCAGCTGTTGGAGCAGTAAGTAAATAGCAGGATTAGTTAGTCAGCAGTACTGACAGGAAAAACCCTCCGTACAAAAGTCTTAAGCCAGCAGAGTGGACTTCGATTTGCTTGAGGTTGATTTAATTACAGCAGCTACTTTAGTCATTAACCTTTTCACTTTCTTTTCCTGTTGTCCGCCTTTATATGTTTTTTTTTCTGTCTGCCAGCCTATTGGACTTTTGAATTCACCCAGTCCGTTTTAGTCTCTTTTTTTCCTCCTTTCATCTTTTTCTCCTCTTCTCAGCACCTCTCTGTCTCTTTCCCTCACACCCCTGACAGTAAAGTCGTATTTTTCTCACCTCATTCCTTTCATCTGTCTACCCTTGACTTTTTCCTCCCTAACCAAGGAGTCTGGCAGCGTCTGACTCATGCTCTTTTTCTCTCTCAGTCTAAGGCACAAGTCACCTCCTCATTCAGCAGAGGCAAGCTGGCTTACATTAACTGTGGTTAGAGCAGCGTCTATCTCTAGAATTACGCTGGTTAAGATCTCGGCAGGACTCACCACACAGGATTCAAAACAAAAGCCATCCAGATGTTCAGTCCTGCCTGTACTCTCTTTTGCTTTTTGGCTCTTGCTCTTTCTTCCTTCTGCCTGAGTTTATTTTGAAAGGAAAATTTGAATTTGAATTTGCATGAAAGTTTACTGTGTATTTTTTAAAGGTTAAACACACACTTAGCGTTTGCACAGTCATAAATCTTTAAAACAAATCGTCAGTCAACAGCATAACCTAAGATTTCGCTCTCTCGCTCTCGCTCTCTCTCTCAGAGCAGTGCTGTAATTGTAGAGATCGCTGTGGCTTCTGATGAGTATGTCCGTGTGTCTGTCCGTCCAGCCAGGCCTGGCCGGCTAGCGAGGCTCCGGCTTCATACGCCATTTAAGATCAGTCAGAAGTGCCAAAATAGAACAAGCGCGCTTCCAAAACGCAATGTTACCACATTTCACTCTAGGAGTTTTTTGTATATATAGCCAACACACCACTGTGTTTTTTGTAAGTTGTGTCCGTTTTTGTCATGTGGGCTGTGTGAACTGCTGGAGCAAAAGAATTTCCCTGCAGGGATGAATAAAGTTATCTCTACTCTATCTCTAGCTCTAGAATCTGAAGTCTCAAAACCATTGCAGCCATGAGATAAAAACTTTAGATTCATAACAACAGAACAGCAAGATTTTTTAGGTTTATGTTTTTTTATTTATTTTAGAAATTAAAGGATGTGGTTTAAATGGGTTTCCTGTGTTGTGGGAATCATGAAATGGAGTAAAAAGCTGCATCCTGCAGCCTGGATCCAATTCTCCCATCTTTGATTCTCACCACAATCTCATTAATTCACTTCAGTGTACCCCTACTTGCAGTGCATCTTGCTTGCGTGAATTGCCAGTACAGCTTTAAAGGAATACTCATTTTTTCCGCCTTACCCAGACTGAGACAAGATGTTCAATACCATTTTCACCTCTGTACGTCCACTGGTTTGGTTCCTATAGATAGCATTTCGTGTTAGCTTAGCATAAAGACTTGAAGTCTACAGGAGCCTTTAGCTGTCAAAGTGAAAAAATAAACATTAAAACAACTCCAAAGTTGTCTTTTTGATACACTGTATCATGTGTGTTACAAGGTAATGAAATGCACATGTTGGATTTTTTTTCTTTTTCAAACGTCATTTTAGGAGACATTAGATGATATGATATGTTGCTATAGTTCCTACCATCTAAGTTATCCTAAAATGACCCTCTTTTTTTTATTCCATGTTTATTTCAAATACACACAATACATTGTCTAAATAAAACAGCTTCAGAGTTGCTGTAAGGTTTTTTTTTCATTTTGATTGAACTAGGCTAATGACTCCTGCAGACTTCAAGACTTTGTGCTAAGCTAACACAAAATGGTACCCATAGGAAACAAAGCAGTGGACGTACAAAGGTGAAAATGACTACGTTTACATGCACACAAGTAACCTGATTACTGAGAGAAACCAGGTTATGCTACCGTACGCCGATTATTGAAAATCCCGTTTACATGCACTCCTCAGTATTTGGCTTTCTCCCCCATCGCAACGTCCTCCAGCCTGTCACTGCAGTTTGCAGGGCGGCTGTAGCTACTCGCAGCCAGATGTTGAACGCTCGTCACCGGACAGAGAATACAAGTCAGTCGGCATTAGCCCCGATGCAAATGGGGCTAATGCCGAGCGTCGTTAAACTTGGGGAAAACCCTGTTTTCATCTGAGATAATGCTGACATAAAATTGTTCAGCATTCTTCAATGAGCATGTAGAACAGGAAGTTTATACTCTCTCATGTGTTTTACAGTGTGTATTTATTGTATTTACAGGCCAGTTTCCTGATCTGCTCTGTTCTTTTGCACATGCGCACTTGTAAAAAGCCGGTTGGAAATTGGGGAACGGGTTTACGTGGCCAAGAAATCAGGTTACTCCAGGAGAAATCCAGCTAGCGTACGCCGATTTCTCTGATCCCTTACCCCGATGTCCAAAGTCGGCGTACTCGTTTACATGGCAGTTGAGATATCAGGGAGCTGCTGTCTGAGGCAAGTAACCCTATTTCTTAAGTGCATGTAAATGCAGTAATTGGTATCGACTATCTTGTCTCAGTCTGAGTAAGTCAGAAAAAGGGTATTTTGCCCAAAACGTTGGAGTTCAGGATTTCAGTTTTCACAGCATTTACTTCTTTTTATCACTCAGAAACTGCTCAGCGCTGAACAGATTTAATTTGTGCAAAATGATTCCTGACGAACATAACATGCAGGTATAAAGGAGTTAAATGCATCACTCTAAGAGCACAGCACTGTGGCAAAAATAAAATCACCCAAGCTGGAATGAGCAGGTTTCCATGCAACGGCATTGACACTATGGTTACGGCCTTACATTTTCTTTTACATTTAGCCACTTAACTGACAAGCTTATCGAGCATGACTGACAAGACGTGCAGCAGTCGAATAGGCTTAAGCTCCTACAACACATAGCAGTCTCTCTGTGACTCTGTAAGCTGCATATAAATAGAGAGAATCCATTTGCAAGGGAATGATGATGTCTTCTTCTTTGGCTTGTCGGGTTAATTTACAGGTTTAAAAAAGAAAAGGTTATTTCAGGGAATAGGTTGTGAGATAATGTGTGACCTCAGAGTTTGGCACTCTGGTCACAGGCTGATCTCCAGTATGTGAAGCATGTCAAGGTTCCAAACTATGTGCCACTCTCGCATTCTTTGCTAATTTGATCCTGTGACAAAATATGTAAACATGTAACAGTTGCACGCACAGCCCTGCTCCACCACCCATTGCATAGAGCACTGTTACATAAAGCAGAAACTGTTCATAGTAGTGCAATTCATTCCAAAAATGCTGGATTACATAGAGGGCTCTCTTCTTATTTTCATTCATAATGCTCAAATGTACAGTATGCATCCACAAACTGATGCTTGTTGGTATATTCATGCAAAGAGATTGGCATGTCTGCTTTTATTTTAGACAGTCTTTTGCCATTTTGGGGCTTTCATAAATGTAAGAGTAATCAAAATATAATACATACAGCACATTTTGAAAGATGCGTCCTCCGCTTATCCACTTTGCATTTGTATATTGTACTATTACATAAAGCAGACTTTTCCAGGAATAAGTTAAGCAGACTGCTGGATTATTTGACCCTGATCTCATTTATTCATACATAGAATGATTATTGACATTTTACTTAAGACCTGCAGCACTAATACATAGACTACAAAAACTTGGAAGTCCATGTACTAAATGTGACAGCTGTCTTTATATGTTGATATATGTCTCCACAGACAGGAGACACATTCCTCATTGTTGTAGGAATGCATTCATTGGCTGGCTGCCACATACATACAATCAGGCAGGAGTCACTGAAATGTGTCAGCTCTCCTTATAAATGAATTATTCTATTCATAAATTTGAGACATTTGACTGCTCTGTCTAGAAATATGTCCTCCATGCTTTCATTGTCACATACAGTACAATAAAAGAAGACATGAACATATATCTCAAAACACACATGTAACAGTTGCACACACATCTGAACCCTTTCAGCATTTGGATACAGCACTTTTTCAAAGTAAAAAAAAAAAAAAAAAAAGTCAAATTTATGTCTGTAAACCCATGTGTGTAAACCTGTTTCACTGAAACTCTGACTTCTGCTTCAGGTAACAGTGATCTGACGCGACAGCTCTCCACTTTTCCTCTTGTTCCTTGGTGACATTCATTACCGCCGGCTCTGCAGCCAGCACGTCACCACACAAAGACAAGAGGAGGGCAGCGGCCGAACTGACGTAAAACTTTGTTGATCTGAAGTGTCCCGCTGGCTCCACACCCACCTGAGAGCTGAACAGGAGTAAATACCAGGGTGCTGGAAACAGGCATATCTGGATCCTCTGCCCCTCTGGGCATCCCAGTGTTTTTCAAAGCCTGGGTTGGGTCACAAGATGGGTTGGTGACCTAGTTCAAGACAGTTCATACATGACAAGCGTGCTAGCATTTTCCTTGCAAGGAAAAAGGGAGAGACTGAATTAGCCAAGGTCCCAAATAGAAGACATGTTAAGGGAAGTTTCATTATTTTTAGGAGTCTTTTGATCACTAATTAAAGTCCCATCTTTGGACATTCAGCACTCAGAAAGTTTGCTTTTGTAAAGTGGGGAACCAGTCCCTGATGGCAGTAGTTATCAGTGTGAGTCAATGGGTAATTTAAACCATTAACCCGAATAGTGCATGTAGGCCTTCCCATTTACTTATGTGCCTGTAATAACACCAACAATACGTAATAAAAGCTTCTAGAATAGAAGAAACTATATGCAACTGTAAATGTTTTATAAGTGATCAGTGGGAAAAGGCTGTTAAAACCTTGTTTTTCTGTTGATACTATTCCCCTGTAATTACTGTCAGACTGTTGCTGCTTGTGGTAGATGGCTGCTGTAACTGTTCTGTGAGTGGGTGTGTAAATGTTTTATGCTTTTGTGCAACATCTCTGAGAATATTATGAGGTGAGCAGATTACGTGTGGTGGATATGAGTTAGGCTATATGGAGATTATGTTACACTGCAAAAAGGATTATTTAACAACAGTATGAATTAGACATTTTCACCCATTCACTGTGTTAAAAGTTTGTTTAGGTAAATAAAACTGTGGTTAAAGGAACTCATTGAAATAAACTGATGGTAAAGGGAATAGTTTAATGTTTTGGGCTAAACACCCTTTTTCCGACTTACCCAGATTGAGACAAGATGTTCAATGCCATTGTCACCTCTGCACTGGTTCGGTTCCTATGGTTAGCATTTTGTGTTAGCTTAGCATAAAGCCTTGAAGTCTACAGGAGTCATTAGCCTAGCTCTGTCAAAGTGAAAAAATAAACTTTACAGCAAGCTGTCTTATTTACACAATGTATCATGTGTATTTGAAATACACGTCTTGGATATTTTTTTTAAACTAGGCCAGTGACTCCTGTAGACTTGAAGTCTTCATGCTAAGCTATCATGAAATGCTACCCAAAGGAACCAAACCAGTGGATGTACAGAGGTGACAATGGTATCGAACATGTTGTCTCAGTCTGGGTAAGTCGGAAAAAAGGCTTTTTTGCCCAAAATGTTGGAGTATTCCTTTAAACTTAGTTTAGAAGGTAAGTTTTGGTTAAATAAGAAAAACCCTGGCTGAAAATGAAAACTTCACCAATAGCACCAGTAGCAAACTGGCCATTGGGAAAAATCTCGGTGGGCTATCGTGAGCTTGTGGGCTAGCCAAGGACAGGCTATAATAATCTCTTTTTCAACTAAGCTCATCCCATATTACAGATAAAAGTAGGTTATGGCAACCCAATCATAATGGCCAAAAACAACTTGCCTACCTGAGTGTCCCCGCTCCTTCTGCTGTGCTTTGGTGTCTGCAGTCACCTACTGAACTGACCTCTTTCTGTAGAGGTAGCTAGCATGCTAACATTAGCCTACAATACAGCAAGGCTTCATGGAGCACATTACATTTGCAACAAACATGTACAGTGATGAGGTCGCAGCTGGACAACAGCCTTATATTAAAAAATAAGAGGCTACAGAAGGCCTTAATTGATCAATCAGAATCGAGCATTCAACATAGAATGCAATAAACTCAACTAACTAACTGTACTGATGGAGAGTTTTTGCTCCAGGCCAACATTACACTGGTTGTTTTGGAGTTCCGTCAAATGAAAATCATGATCTGGGTTTGCATCATTGTTTGGAATGGTCCATCTGGGTTTGGTGACATCACAATGGTAAAAGTATAATTTACAACCTGCAACTAATTGGATGGAAGTTGAACTGTGTAACGTGTGCAAGGGCAGGAAAGTGAGTTTGTAAAGACAGAAATCTCATCGCCTGGTGTGATGTTTGAGTCAACAGCACTGATGAGCCTCTCACAGATAGATCATGGTCATTTTGTGCTGTGGGACTGTAAAAATCGTATTGCAGTTCATTTCTCCTCTCTGCACGTGTCTTTTTGTCTCCTTGACCAGGTGTGTGTGCTGCAGCGGAGGTTAGCATGACAACACAGCCAGCAGCAGAAGAAAGCCTCACGTGTGACTCCCTGACCCAGGCATCTTTCTGCCTGTCTGTCTGTTTGTCTGGCAAATAGACTTAGCTCCGTCAAAATGAAAAAAAACAAAAACCTTACAGCAACTTCAAAGATGTCTGAATTACACAATGTATTATGTGTATTTGAAATACACATCTTGGAATTTAAAAAAAAGTCATTAGATAGTTGGAACTATAACCGCTGAACATGTGTATTCTTCCGCTGAACACATGTATCCTTCCATCTAGTACTATAAGACTGCTTCAGCGTTGGTGTAAAGTTTATTTTTTCAAATGACGCAGCTAATCCTGTAGACTTCAAGTAT
>OMKZ01024262.1:16873-38602 GCA_900302535.1 Neoniphon sammara
CCCTGCTGCTTCTGGGCGTTGGGAGGCAGGGCTTTGGGCCTAAGCACAGAAGTGGGACCGCCGGTGCTGTCAGATTTGCCCTGACCGTTACCGCTGGGTGCCTTCGTCCTCTTCTGCTTGCGCTCTTTCCTCCAGATGCGATCGCAGAAGTCCTCCACGCTGTTGAGGTCCGGGTGGTCGAGGAGGGACAGGAAGTCTCGGTACCACAGCCTGTGTTTGGCCGAGTGACCCATGCCGCCGCCTGCGCCGGGAAGTCCGGGTAAGATGTCGCCCAGCCTCTGGGTGGGGATGACTTGGAGGTTAAGGCGCAGGAGGGGCTGGATGAAGCCGTGTTCGACAGCGTGGCAGTGGTAGACGCCCGTATCAGACTGCGTGAGACTGCGGATCAGCAGGCCCTGCTCTGTACGAAGCACCCGGTCATCTAGCTTGATCTGAGACAGAGACAGAGACAGATAGAGACAAAGACAGGTACAGAGAGACAAAGAGACAGAGAGAAAGAAAGAGTGAGAGGGAGAGAGAAGAGGGGTGTAAGTGAGTAAAACACAAAAATAGATAATTCAGTACACGCTAATACAGCCACAATAGAACCTCAGACAAATGTGATTACTCACATCTTAAGGTCAAAAATCAACCTAAACATCATGAAATGTGTCTATATTACACACACACATACACATCCAAATACATTTTGTAGATCTAAATCGAAATCTTCCAGGAAGTCCCATGCTTTTAGCAGGATTTTTCATCGGAGGCATTTTTTGTGACATGGTCATACACACCTCATGCTTGCGGTCGTCGTTGGGCCTCTGCAGCTGCCAGTAGATGAGGGCTCTCTGAGACTTGGGGCTGCACTCCAGGAACATGCTGCTGTTCTCCACACCGTACACACTCCTGTCCTCCACGCTGCCTCCTAGCCCGTCTATGTCATCTACTCACACACAGACACATACACACAAATGAGGAACTGAGGGCTGTGTGGTGAGGAAAGAACAGAAGAGTGCTTGTGTCTGTATGTATGTGTATGCACATTTGTTTAGTTCTTAATGTTATTATTATTATTATTATTATTATTGTTAATGTACCATGATGCTGAAGGTCTGAGCACTGGGACAGAGGGTCTCCATTCCTGATGTCCTGTCGTCTGGTTCGCCTGTGAAGACAACATAACGCACTCATGAAATCGATGCCTTTTATAAGGGTGTTGGGATTATGACAGTTATAAAAGTGGGCTGGTGGGCAAATTCCAAAACCAACTGGGGGGAAGAAATGAAAAAGAAATGCTCCTTTTTCCATCAACACCTAACTATAAGACGCCCTTCAGTAAGATGTTTAACTGCTTAGCTGTAACCAACAGACTGGGCAGCTTCCACGTAGGGATCCATGTAACTGTATGAGTGTGAAATGGATCAATATTCTGCAAAATAGTCAACAAACACATTTAGCCCCACATCCAGATTTCTGTGCTATTCATGCTCAGCCAGTAGGGGGCAATGTTACCTAACGGTATCCTACTGTACATGCAGCTTCAGTGTTTGCTCAGGGTTCATTCCACTGTTAAATCACAAGGCTGAAAGCACAACTAAACCCTTGCAGCCTGTAAGAAACATAAACCTGTAGTGCAGTGAAACAATGTGCTTCACTGCCTTTTGATGAACCGTTATTATGAAACACATACAGTAATCTTTCGCCCATGAAATCCCCTGTAAAACAGCCCCACTCTGTCCTTTCGACATGAAAGCCGTCTATGTCATTCAGCTTTTTACGGCGATGGCGAGGCGCTTTCACAGCCTGGCTTTACTGGCTAACTGCAAATGTGCCTCCCCTGTTCCTAGTTGTCTTGGTTCATGGTCATGGATAAAATCTTTGATGTGTTGCTGTAAAAATCAAAGCACAGAGAGGCGAGGTAAGCCAAAGGTGCAGCGTCTCCTGTGTAGAGGGCTGGAAAAAAATAAAAAGAAAAGAAAAAAAGAAAGGGAGAGAGCAAGAGGAAAAAAGTGACTGGAGGTAAAGAAGAAACAGATGGAATGAAATGGTGGGATAAGGAGGGAGAATGGTCAGTTTGCATGAGTGTGTGTGTGTGTGTGTGTGTGAGTGTGTGCCCATGCCCTTCCTCTCAAATTCTCTTTCTCTGCAACCACACATATTATCCCATCATTACTTCTCATTGTGTGTTGCACATATTTGAATAGTCGCCTCTCCGTCGCCTTTTACTCAATTTCTCTATGTCTGTGTCTCTCATACACACGCACACACACACACACACACACACTCATATATTCATCTTTCGTAGATTTCCTGGGCTAACATTCCTGTCTTTTTGGCTGTCTGAGCACGTGCGGGGCCCGGTGTCTGGTTCTCATTCGGGGAGAGAGTGGGAGGGAAAATATTTGGAGTGGAGTAGCGAGCGGAGAGGAGCCGGACCTGGCCTTAACCATGGGGTGTGCCACCTCTTCTGTAACCCTGCCCAGCTTGAGTATACCCACTGGCCTACTTCTGCTGGTGTGAGAAGTTCTGGATGAATGAAATGTAGGCGTGTAATGCCATGTGTGCGTATATGTGTGTGTGTATATGTGTGTGAGGGCCAGCCTAATCCCGCTGGATGCAGCAGAGGGTAATTTGAGGGTGTGTATGTTCATACCTCTTGGCTACAGGCTACAGTGGTCAGACAGCTCCTGTTGGCTATAATTTGGTGTGTATATGCGTGCATGTGAATTTGCATGTGTGTGTGTGTTTTTGTACATCTTGGCTGTAGGGTGAAGGGATCACAGCTCTGTTACTGGCTGCAGCGGTAAGCCAGGGTGCCTGATTTTACGTCTTGGCTGTGGAATGCAATGCAACACTCACTTACCCGGAGTGTGTGTGTGTGTGTGTGTGTGTGTGTGTGTGTGCACACGTTTAATTACTGCATTTTTGTGCCTGTGTAATTTGCTTGCGAGATTACTTCCATGTTTGGATGTTTTGGCGTGTACTATGCCCATGTACATGCAGTGCACTGGATCCACAGCACATGCAAATGGGGCAGAAGTAGCCTAGAGGTTAGAGAAACAAGGCTGTCAAAGAGCGGCTGGGAGGATCTTGGCTGTGGAGAGTCAATGAGTAACACTCATTCACTCCCTTTCATCAACAGCTACAGTCCAGGTGCCCTGGAGCAAGGCATTTAAAACCAATTGCTCCAGTGGATCTGCTGCTCAACAGCAGATTGTGGCTGCACTGGACAGCTCCCAGGCGTGACGGTATAAAAATGAGGCAGGGTGTTGCTGAAAAGAAGCATGCATACTCAGCAAACCCTCCTTGGATAAATAAAGGTTAAAGAAAAACATTTGTGGTGTGTGTGTATGTATGCGCGCTCCTACCTCTTGGCAGTAGGAAAGTATCTCGAGCACTCGGTGCCGTCCCAGGCGCAGTACGGGTCTCTGGCCAGACAGCACTCAGCACAAGCTTTCCCATACACCTCGCAGCGGTGCAAAGGCATCTGTGACACGCCCAGAGCCGAGCCAAGGTACAACTGTTGCTGCAGGAGCCAAAGGAACAGTGGAGATGTAAGAATTTAGTGTTTGGGTGTGGCTCAGTTTGATGGCTCCTTATAGAAAGAGGACAGTTGTGGGTTTGACTCTCAGTGGGAAAGTTGGTCTCTTTAAATATCCCTGCTGATTTAATGGCTTAACATACTTTAAAATAAATTCTCTTGCACTCTTGTTGACAGATTCTGTGTGAAAACAAGTCCTTACCTGCTTGGTGGACAGCTCCATAGCAGTAATGGGAGTGGGCTCCTGCACAGAACAAGCACATTTAGTCACACAAGTTCTGGCATTTTGAATATATTGCTCATTTCATTGATCACTTTAACAAAACAATCAGTTCCAATAAGACTTCAGTGTCACAATTTCTCATTAGGCTCAGTTCCAGTCAGTGAATGGCGTACCCTGAAGACGGTCATCTCCTCCAGCACCACCTCCTCCAGGTCATGCCAGCTCTCTCTAGGGATGGTGACGACCTTCAGCACTGTGCCCATGTCTGAGAGACAGAGGACATCCATGTATATACAACTACTTTATGGTTATGTATAAACTTCCTGGTTTATTAGTGAGAGAATTTGGTATTTAAAGCCCCACTCTGTGATTGGCATCTTCTGTTTAAACACTCCACCATTTGCTTTGTTTACACAGTAAGTAATTGGATTGAAGAGATTTGTTTACTCTGAATTATACTATTTGACCTTTTTATATAAAGTAAAAGGTTTGTTTACCATTGAAAAATTTGTAAACACTAGATTTATGAATACACACAGCTTGAGTTGCAATGAGTTAAGAAGGATTCAAAAAATAAAAATACATTTCATTTCACACGCAAATCACATTTGTTTTTCACCTTACAGCTAAAAAATGTAATTGTAATCTACCTGAAAAATTCCTCAACAAACAAGCTAAACACAGAAATATAGTGACAAGAAAAGAAAAAAAATGTTTACAATATATGAGCCGCCTTAAAAAACAGAGAAACTTGCTGGGACACTGTGTCATTTGCAAAGTTGTGTACCTGTGCCGATGAACATGACATCGTACTGCCCGTCCTCTGCCTCCACTCTGTCCACCACCAGCTGGGAGAACTGGTAGTCCACGTCTGTCCGCACCACAATGGGACGGCCCCCCACTGGGTGCACTGGGTTGTACATGGCCGGGTGGCCCCTGGCGAAGGTGATGACATCATCGGGGAGGTCCTTGGTGGAGTCGAAACCTCCGAATGTCTTACTTGGGCACTAAGAATGAAATGGCATTCAGTTAAACTACAAATAAATTACAACATATAATGATTGTCTTCATATTGTGTAATGACTCCATGAGAAAAGACAAATTCAAGACTGTGAAGCACTATTGGGTGATGTCATAGTTCTTTCTATTTTCTATGCTCCTGCTTTTACTACATTTATGGTCAGTTGTTTTGTGGGGACTCACAGTTCCGGGGCGGGGGTAAGGCACCCTCCCCTGGAAAGGCACCCACTGGTAGTTGGGTCCGTCTCTGTGGGCGTAAGGACCCAGGAAGACCCTCCTGATGTCTGCCATGTTGTACATACACACTGCCGAGCCTTTAAAGATGTTGCTGTGGAGTGACAAAAGAGGGGGAGGAGGAGGAGGAGGAGGAGGTAGCAGTGGGAAATGGAGAGGGGGCGTCAGACAAAGGGAAAGAGGGCGAGGTAGAAAGAATGGAGGGAGAGGTCGGTGAAATCAAGGACAGAATAAAGAAAGAACCCGGTGGGAGCCAGACAGAGAGAATTCATCAGCGATTGGTCACAAGACAAGGATTAGGCACTTGTGAAATACTGTAGAAAGACAACAAAATGACCCTTCAGCACACAAAAGACAGAAGGGAGAAACGTTGTCATCATCTAAGTATGGGATGACAGATTGGAACTTCCCTCTGATTGCTTCCAGCCTCCTGAGAATGGACAGGAATTTGGGCATACCACCAACAAAACAGGAGACCTGGTTCAGAGCTTACTTGAAATCCCTTCCAATATTTTGTGAGCGTTTGCTCGAGCCTGTTTAGACAGCCAGATGGGTGGGTTTTGCACTTTGTAGTCAAGCAAGGTCCAAACCAGGGAAGGTCAATCAATCATGAAAAAAGGAATTGGGGCAGATTTTCTTTCAAACTGTATTTTGTCCCAGGTCAGCCAGAAGACAGCAATCTGAGCCATGACTTATTAAAGTGGAGAATTTGGGAGTTCCTAAGGAATATTCCAAGATATATATTCCACCAGAGTTATTAAGCATCTGGGTGAAAATTATGACAAAGTGCATGACAATATTTGAGCACTGCGAGTACCAAGTTCATAAATACTTTTGGAACTGATTTGTTGAAGACTTGCTTCTAAATCTCTCAACATGTAAGTAGAGTTCTGCTCCAAAATGCTTTATTTCCAGTGTGAAAATAGAAAGTCTCAAGAGTAGACAATCCTGATTACCCACTGCACGTTGCACTGTTAATCATCTCGTGAACTTCATGAGATTACTGTAATATGTTAAAATTATGTGCTATGAATAATTTTGGAAGTCTATTTTTTTTTCTTACAAATGTTGGATGTCACTGGACAGAGAACTCTTGTATATACACATTAGTTTAGAATAATTAATTATAAAAATAAAGTGTAAAAAAATAAAAATAATGTAAATTGATGCATATAACCCACTGACCCCATGTGTTGCACAATTCCAACCAGTCAGTGCATTAGTTATGCATGCAAAACCACAGAACTGTGGACAAAACTCTGCTTGGCCCTCTGCATGGAAAACTTATCTACAAAAATGTTCCACCTTTTGATATTTCTATTCAACGCTTTATTATGTGTCACACATGTTTTTGAGCTGAAATATCTTCATTTGGGGGCTTTTCCAAGCAAATACTGATATATGTGATTGTTCGCGTTTAATTTGATTAATCAGCATATCATGTAATTAATTTGATTAAAATTTTGAATCGATTAGCAGCCCTAATTTGACATAAACCAAATGCTTCAATAACAGATGAACACTGGTACTGTAGGGATGTCCTTTGTTGTACTGACTGCAAAGGGAAGTTGTATCAGACTAAGTAGTCATGTGGGTGGCATACAAACCAGAAGTAGTCACCAAAGCATGGAAGATGAATGGATTACCATTTGTAAATGTTAATTACAGAGAAATTCAATTAACTGCAGGGGCATAAAAAGACACTCCAATATCTGCGCCTGAGGAGAAGGGCAAATGTGTGCCTGTGCAGATACACAGACAGAGAGTGAGAGACAGACAGAGTGAGACATACACACACACACACACACACACACAGTCCACCCTGTCTCCTACACACACATGCTTGCACATGCATATGCACACACAGTCAGCTCACAAAAACACACACAGACGCACACACGCCCACGAACACGCCCACGAACAGGAGCACAATCAAACACTGATCTGTCAGTGGCAGCTTCTATGTGCCTCATTAAGCGTCGATATTAAAAGCCGGTCCCTCTGAATCCCCGCTCTATTCATCTCTGAAAACCGGCCACTTAGAAAACCAATTAAACCACTCTAATTCCTCAAAGCCCCGTAATTGAATTTTAAAGCGTCCATGTGTGTGTGTGTGTACGTGTGGTGCGCATGTGGGTGTGCATGTGCACGCCCACCACACAACGCCGACCCCTTGATTTGAATACGTTCCAGCAAGCTGAGAAAACCCATACGGGCCTAGTGATGCAAGGCGCCTGCCAGTATGCGTTAGCCTGTGCCGTCATTCTATTCAGCCTGTCTTATCATTAGCGGTGATTGATGGTGAAGTGTTTGTCCTCTTTTCAAAGCGGTTCAGAGACACTAGCGGACACAAATTCCACCCCTCCAGAATGCAAATTCATCATCATCATGATAAGTGCCACCATCTGTGCCGTTTCAACTCACTTATCTGCCTTGCCCCGTGCCTTCACCTCGCCATACGCTTCAACAGAACCACACCCGGCCTCTCAAACCCCCCATTCAAGGCTGGGGCGGCGGCCAGGGGAGAGACGTGCGTTCCTGCTGAGTGAGTATCATGTTTCCCCCGCTCCCTCCTGTTCCATAATCTGATTTCCCTACCAGCCTCTGCCAAGGTTTCGATGAAAACGGGGACAGGTAGCGGGGAACAGGGAATCAGCTAAAAGCAATCTTCTATCTGAGAGGCGAGACTCGGGGTGGGGGTACCAGACGAGGGAAAGCAACCGTAAGACACCTTTAAGTGGATTATGAGACCGGAGCGCTGTCTGGGAATTTGGCAAGGCACGCCTGGTCGTTCACGTCCTTCTGAGTCATTACGAATGGTTAGGAAATTACGGATAGATGGATGGAATAAAGAACATAAACAGAAGGAATTCATGAAAGGAAAATATGGAGCGTGCGTGTTTTTCAAATAAAGAGGAAATAACTTGTCTGGGATGGTTGCCCATCGAATATATCAACTCCTTCTGAACTCTTAGCAACAAATCAACAAAACAGATATGATATTACCGCCGTATTTCAGGAGTCAACATTCTGCATATTAGTTGAGAATTTGATCCCTTTAATGCACATGTGTAGGTTTTAATAAACAGGTCTGGATATGAATGTACCTGGATGTGGTGAAAACAGCGTAGATGACTGGATTCTTTGGATCCTTGGAGCTCATGAGAAACACGTCCTCTGAAAATACAACACAACATGGCCCCATAAATGTCGGTGATCTTTCAAAAGCAGAACATTTGAAAGAGAATCTTATTCTGTGAGGTCCACTTCTTCTATGCACATGTATAAACATACAGCTATAGACCTTTTTCACAGCAGCCATTCTGACATGAAATAGTAGCCAAACACAGGTGTTACTAATGACATCAATTAAGGCTCTAAATAGAACAGTCTTAATTAATATGATTAGTAACACCTGTGTTTACCCACTATTTTGTGTCAAAATGGCTGCTGCTGAAGAAGGTCTATACACTCACACACATCAAAGTAGACAGACTTACGTAGCTCATCAAAGTGTGTATCAATGCCATTGGCCCCAGGCACTGAGCACATTAGCCGGGCCTTGAGGAAAGTGGTCCACTTGTTCACCAGACTCCTGTGACCTCCCATGTCATTCTGAATAGTAGAAACACACACATATTTGAAATAACAACATCAACACATATTTTTAAGAGAACATATATGTGAGAAATGAGAGAAATTCACAGTATGAATCAAGTCTTTCCATTGCGTAAAAAATAAATTCTAGAATAAACCGTGATAGGGACTTCAGTCAAGATGTACTGTGAGATTTCTACTGTTTTACTTCAGGAGTGTATGTTGGTTTGTGTGTGTGTTTGTGTGTTTGTGTTGTTACCTTACACAGTTGTCCTATCCTGGCGATGGTAGCCTTGCCAGTGTGCTCTCCATCCATGGCGTTCTCTTTGAAAAACAGGAAGATCTTATCGTCCTCGGGGTTGTCACTCTCTGGGATCAAGTTTACACCCACAAACCTGGGGTCTAGAGGCGACACACACACACACACACACATAAAGACATGAATACATATACAGAGAAAGAATAAAGCTGAGAAACATCATACCCTCTAAATATACGTGACATGACAGAGTAATTTAAAGCACTTACTAAAACATTCATAAATAATTTGTGCATACACACTCACACAAAGACCAACTGTATCCCACCTACACAAACTCCATTTTACAACCTAACCACTGTCCCAGTGAGAATCCTGTCACCTCTATTTTACACCTCAGAAAACCATGATATTCTCCGGTCATGGCCCAGTAACACCAGCCATGCTCTTTACACCCTGGTGTTACAGTATCTCACTTTACCCCAACAAGGCACTCCAAGTCCAAATCCCACCTAACTCCCGTCCATAGACCACATCCTCAAAAGCACACATGGCTCTGATTGTGCTGGCTAATACCTGAATAAATCTATCTCGGCTTTGGGCAAAAGAGGAAATCAAAACTAAACGGGCAATCCAAGGCCTTAGGCTTGGATATCCCTGGCTCGAGTGGCATAAAGGTTGAGGAAAAGCAGTTGCAGTCAGTAAGGCGTCGTCCGCGTAAAATGAGCCCGTGTCTAAAAGCTAGGGGGTTAGCTGGTGTGAGAAACAAGTAGTGCCATGTTACGCCTCTATAGCCATTTGGTAGGCTATAGAGTAGCTGTGAAAAGGGAGAGTGTGGCCAAAGTAGGAAGCAGATTTATAAGCGCGGTGTGGGTGCGAGACCTTTGGTATTAATCATGTCGACCGCACACGCACTTTATGCTTCTATTGAGTGTGTGCCATTCAGTGCAGGCATTCATAAATTCAACTGCGTATGCGCTCATTGCCGCAAGAGTTGCCACTGAGGTCATATAATTTACTACATTTAAAGCTGAAATGTGGGATTTCCCAAATTTCTCTGCTTTGACTTGCCTGTGGTGATGAGAAGTAGCCTAAATGTTCAGACTACGGCAAAGAAGGTGTAGCGGCTATTATTGCTCATGTGACTTCTGCCCACTGGTAAAAGGTTCCTGTACTGTACTAAAAATGACATCCTCAGACCAGATAATATGACTCTCAATGACTGTAACTTTTGTTGGTTTGTATTTGCCATAGCCAAATGGGAAGGATGCTAGCTAGTGAGCCAGTAACCAATTTGGCTAGCCTGGGTACCCATCCAGCTTTTCTGAAGTTAGATTTGGATGTGTGCAACATTTCACTTCCTGTGCAGCCAAGGCTTTCACATATTTATCCCACCCGGTCAAACCTCTCCATAGCAATCTATGGAAAGCATCTCCAATCGTAGCAATACCGCCAACTGGTATCATATAACCTGAAAATTACTATTTTGTAGTGGGAAAAAGTCCCACATTCCAGCTTTAATTCCCAACAAAAGGCCACTTTATTCAATGGAGATACAATCCAACCTCCATGTCAGTGAGTGTTAAAAGATGGAGAACTATGTAAATACATGGCATGAAACAAATCTAGCAAAGCCAAAGCCAGGGTTTAACCCTAAATCCTTTTGAAGTACATTCTCATTTTAGAATCAACAGCTATTAAGGATTCATTCCCAAGTTTCTCTCTTGTTACATTTGAGTACCATGTAACCTCGTTGATAAAGGCTCAACAGAATATCCCCATCCCGGTAATCCGTGCAATTACAATCCTTCCTTTGTCGGGGAGCAGTCGGTTTTTGCCGGGGCAAATGGATGCAGTCCCTGGCGTATTTGTTGAACAGGATGAATAGATAGATGGGGATTAACGTGGGAACAATACCTTTTCCCTTTTAAATCTCTCTTTATGAATATGTCACAGCAATCAGCACTACAGAGATGAGTGTTTGTGTGTGTGTGTGTGTTTTGAGGGTGCGCACTGGGGGAGGGCGGTGGACTGCGAGGAATTTGACTCTGCCACAGGAAAACAGCTGAGAGCGGATTAGTTCTGTGGGAAAAAGAGGAAAAAGGATGGCTCGGCTTGAGGGAAAGGTTCAAACTGACCTTTTGTGGCTCCCTCAGTCCTCCACGGTGCCGACAGATAGCCAGACAGACTGAACAGTCAATAACCCTCACTGCTGTGCTAATCTTACTAGCACAAGCAAATCCAATGACTTTGTGAATGGGCTGTGATATCGATGTCTGCACTTGAATGGGGATGATTGGGGAGCCGAGGTTTGTGAAAGGTTTTAAAAGACCTAATGCTTCAAAGTCCATTCAACTGCTCGGTGCTGTTCTTTCTCAAAAAACTGGACATTTACAGGTGTTCATTTATATTGTCTGGTTAACAAAGGGTACTGCGTTATACAAAAAGGGTGGGCAAATTATCAAAGGTGTTAAGTCTTACTACACAACAAAGATACGATTTTGGTGAGAAGGCCCTAGTTCAGTTTTGCTTGGATGATAATGGCCTCCTTAAATTACTGAAGAATTTCCATATTTGATGAGAATACCATGCTCAGGGGTGGTATTTTCAGGGAAAAAAAAGATTTCTGGAAGGACAACCTAAACAACAATCATTTGACGAAGAAAACTAGGTCATACATGAAATAGTTCAGCCTACATCAGGACAATGTATTCAGGAAGGGAGCATGAAGACTTCCACAAAGCCTTGTTTCCGGCCATTGTCATACTTTCTCTACTTGCTGGAGAGGACAAGTTTGTGCCTTACCAAGTCCATCTTTACATGTATTTACAATCTCTCTTTACCATTTAGCCATCTTGAATCATGCTGTTCAGTCCTGATTGGATGATGATCTCCTAGGGTACGGAAGATGGCAAAGTCTCTTCCCATGAAGTCTGCAGAAGTCCCAGAGTACAACTCTCCATCTGCCAGTAAGAAGCCATAGTTGGTAACAAATACTTAATTGGAGATATGTCTTGTGATAAATGTTTACTTCCTGGCACCAATCATGACAAAGACCAGACTTACCAATCAGGAGTGAAGCTGACAGCATCTTTGGGTCGTAGGGGCTTTTCCCACGGCCATTCTCGAAATGTGATGCCAGTCGAAAGATGTTGTCCTGGGGTGGAAAGGGTCAAAGTTCAAAAGGAGGCCACTGGAAGCCCAATTAAGCCATGCTAAAAGTGCGTTTACAGGCTGTGTCTCAAATTACACCTTATTCTCCCTATAGCACACTGATTTTGCTGAGATGCACCACAACTTGAATTGAGCAGTAATATGCAAAGATTTTTACACTGCTCTATCTGACCTGCTTGAGCTGAGGTGTTCAGCTTTAGTTATCAATCATCAATAGTGACTGCAAGTGTGCATAATGCAAAACAGGCATGGCTCACCACTGAAGTCTTTGAATACATTAAAACAGAACCCAAAAAGAGCTCTAATTCATTCCTGTTCCTTTGATTCAATGACTGACAACACTATTTTAAACTCTAGTGAACACATGCAGGGCAGTCTATGCTGCAAACCAGCATGGTGCACACACTCATTCCCCTCCCCATTGTTGGACTGCTGAGCCCATGCTGGTACATTGATTAACCTGTAGACCTTTATCAAGATGACTGATTAAACTTTTATGTAAGGGAGAGGTTGTTTAATTTCCGACGACTGATGTCGGACCATGTAATGACCGTTCTTTCGCTTTGCACAAAAGAAAACATTGATGAAAATCAGTGAAGGGAATGAATACCGCTGTGCTTGACAGCAGTATTTTGTGTGTGTGTGTGAGAGAGAGAGAGAGAGAGAAGAGAGAGAGAGAGAGAGAGAGAGAGAGAGGGAGGGAGCCAACACTGGACTAACTTTTTCTAGTTTACACAGCACCCTCTTCAGGCCTGTGTTACAATTCATGACACTTTAATGAATCAGAAGTACATTACCTTCCACACTCACTGACATATAACTGGTGAAACAAGTTTAAAAAGCCTAAAACACTTGGTGTACCAACAACCATGCAGGTCTGTAAAAATTACCTCTGCCCTCTTTCCCATTTCTAGATAAGCACAGATGGGGTGGAAGGCCCCCGTCCCACAGATGTACATGTGTGTCTGGTTGTATGGCTGCAGGACCCGGATGAAGTTCGAACACTCTTTCTGGAAAAGAAATGAGACAATAAACTTCAAAAATTCAACTGCTGGATAAGCCAAAGATTTGAATACATGTGTGTATGTCTGTCTGCATTTGTAATAATCCTCCTGAACAAAATGTACTATCCAGCTCTGTGCAGTATATTGCTTTAAAAGCCATTTGAAACCTTTTGTTCTTATGAAAAAAGCTTGCAAATGTTAGCAACAATCCCAAAACCACCTATTCAAACCATAAAGTTTGAATAAAGTTATATCCTTTAATAAATTGTAAAACTTTTAATAGAGAAAAAGCTCTGGAGGAGCTCCACTTAAGAGCAGGGACTTTCCAGTTGGTTGGGAAATGACTTGTGAAACTGAGTCAAGTTCAAGGAAATCCCACCTGTAAGTCGAATCAGGAAAATCCACCTCAGATCAGTAATGATCCATATGTTTGGATTTACTGAGGGTATTTTGGTTGGCGCTCCAGCACATGTTGATAGTCCCAGTGCTGTGAGACTGTTTATTACAGTGCTAATGAACAGGATTGGTTAATCTAGGAGGGTTATTAACAGCCTTGAGGAGTTGATTTGGGCACATGTGTTTAAGAGATTAGGCTGGGGTTTTCCTTAATTATAAATACATGCTGAATATCCACCTAATAAATGAGCACATGTATGCACGGGGACAACGAACACATCACACAAGCACACCCATGCACGCATACAAATTCTCCTTCTTTCTCACTCTCACATATGAATATCTCTTTAGCAGGCCTGTGTGAAAATAAAGATGGACCATCTGTATCAACAATAGGTGTGTGTCCTGTCTGCGGTGCCCTAAATCTCACAAACATTTCAGTCTGACGCTTCGATGAAGTCCCTGGTGTGAGACATAAATGGATCTGAATGGGTCACTGAATGTAGGATGGGGTGACGACTTTTTCCATTTCGGTCCAAAATCAACCCCAGGATGACACAGAGTGTACCTTTTCCTCCCATTTAAATTTCTCGACATTCAAAATGACAGTAACTCACTGACAATGATAAATCTGACCTCTGTGACTTTTGGTCACTAGACGGAATACAGATCATGTTGTAGCATGCTCGTAGTTTCTAACTGACTGAGCTGCGTTCAAGCATTCAACCCTTCAATCCCCTCAACCATCCCTGTTATCATTAACCCACTGTCAAAGCAAGTTCACACAGTTCAACCGCAGAAGAAGAACAAACTCATTGCATCATGTCTAGCGGCTGACCTGCACCTCAGCTGAACTAACCTCAACCCTGTGTGTGTGTGTGTGTGTGCATCTATGCATCTGAGTGTGTGCCGTAATGACTTTACCCTATGAGTTTCCTACCAACAGTGGAAGCAAATGTCCCCCCTACATCATTCTCACTCTTATTATGTGCATTTTATTTCACCCACTCCCATGAATCCCCCACTATGTCAACTCCGTTTAGCTTTTCACATGGCACTCTTCATGTTAGACTCATTAGCTATGTGGTAGGTAGGTTGCACCTCAACACTGACAGACGGTAGTTAAGCAAGTCACTCAAACATGCTGCTCTGTCTTGCCCCAGGTGAAAAATGGTTTCCCTGATCACAAACCATGTTATTATGTGAAAACCGCTACACCCACAGAGGATAAAGGAGTCATTATTGGATAAAATTAATGACTCTCTTTGGACCGGGTATAACTGATGACTTTCTGTGGGAGAACTGGGCGGACAGATTTGAATGTGGGTTTGTATATATTTAGATGAGTTGAGTGATTTTCGAAGTTATACTGAGGTCTGTAATTGAAAATGGAAAATGTGTTGAAAATGTGAAATAACCTTCTAGTAGATAGCTGGACAAATAACGGGAAATGACATCAGGGCACGAGGCGAGGACTCATTCAGGCACTTCATCGCAAATCCAAATCCTCACGCTGGTATCTGAGTCTTTTTGCTCGCTGAATCAAATGCAACAATCTGAGTCATGTTACACTCTCGTCGTGCCAAGGAGAATGATACAGCCATCAGGCATTTTGGAAGGGGGCAGCTGTTACATTTGTTCTGTGGCTGTAAAAGTGCGGTTTGGAGAAATGCATCACTTTGGGAGCTCTGAATGCTTTAGTAATGTCCTAATCAAGGCCTCTTCGCGCTGCGCTCCGTCTCTCCTCTCACCGCCTCATTTTCAAGGGTAAACATTTTCACAGCACGCAAATACCTCATCATTGTGTTGTGTGTGTGTCTTCGAGCTGCCAAAACACATTGCCTGTCCGCAGTGCGCGAGAGCGAGCGTTTCAGGGTGTTGTGCGGTCGCGACTATGTGTTTGTGCGAGTGTGTATGTGTGTGTAAAAGCCAAAAAGCTGGCAGTAAGTTACAGCCGAGTGGAACCTCTATGATTTAGAGAGCAGACTATGTAATTCTGGATAATCCTAAACCCTCCTCTCCCCTCCTCTGCCCTACACTGCAGACTCAACCAGCCATGAAATTAAGATCAGATAGAACACAGAGAGGGCCTATCCAAACAGCAATGTAAAGATAACACACATCGACGCGCCCGCACGCGCAAACAAGAGCGGACGTCACATGCGTGTTCGGCAAACTCGCGGGGGAACGGCACATGTGAGCTAACACTCCGGCGCCAGATAACGAGAGCTCAAACAGCGCGCGCCCACGTAAATATGCGCACACAACCAAAACACAAAGGCACGCAGTGAAACACACACATAAACATACTCCCGATTTAAAACTGTATACGCAGATGACAGTGAGCAAATAAGTGCTGAGGTAATGCATTGTTGCCCTTGTGCCACTGGCACATGGTGTATGCCTTGGTCACTGTGTGTGTGTGTGTGTGTGTGTGTGTGTGGAGGAGGGCGCGCCTGCCAGAGACATTACATCAAGCTGAGAGACAAAACAGCTACCATCATTTTAATCTGAGGTAATGTACCTTCTTCTTCTCTACAGTGCTACTGGGGTTCAATTAAAATAATACTTACCTTTAATTAATATTCTCCCTTACTTCCTTTGGGAATGTGGGGTAGGGCTAACAACTGGACATATAATTTAGATTTGATGTGCTGGATGCAGGTCACCACTGCTATGTTGTATTGCTCAATGTGTTATCATATTTAGCTTGATCAGGCAACCAAACATATAAAAATAAATTCGCAGAGAGCTGTATGAAAGAAATCAAACAGTCATGTCATCATCAAGCCAACTCACCCCAAGGTCTTTCCCTGCCCACTTGCATTCATCCCTCTTGGAGGGGGTTGCAGGCCACGCAATCTGTGGGGAATGAGAGAAACAGTCACAATTCACCGGAAGAGGAGACGAGAAACTTTCACGTTGTTATGTGGAAGAGGAAGAGAAGTGAGTCAATGGAGTGAATCAGTGGAGAGCAGGAGTTACACCCTTCCAGGAGGATGGTTGGACTTGTCATAACCACAACTGTTTGCACAATGAATCTTCAATTTGTGAATTCATGGCAAGTGCGGTTCACAGTTTGCCAGTTTCTTTATTTACCGCTATGTTCCTGGTCATAGCGCCAGTGATGCGTGTGCGAATGATGAACGAGGGATTGTCTTTTCATGGAAGGGAGAGTGTATTACAGTGGAGTCTGGAAGGGTTCAGGTGCGTGTAGGCACACTGTGAGAGGAGGATGTACTAAAAATGATGAAAAACAAATCAAATGCACTGTGTTTGTGTGAAAATGGACAGAATATATAGGAATAAGTCGGAATATTCCCCTGAATATTTATCTTGCATGGTTGTCCCTACATACATTGTTAAACTAAACAGTACAGATGTGGGTTCTGGCTCAACGGCTCAACATTTTAACTCCTATCTTGAGAAGACAGTTTACACTTCAAATCCTCCGCATATGGTTTTACTTGCCACTTTAAATATGAAGGGAAAACATGCACTTTTCAGTTTCTTTTTTGGGGGAGGGGGGATATCACTCAATGTCAGATCAATGATCCCTGTTTACTGTCCTTAAAGTCTATCCGTCTGTGGCCCCCGGTGTCATATGAACTATAAAAACACAATGTGAGGGTGTGTGTGTGTGTGCATGTGTAAGGTATAATAAGCAGTGGAATAATTATGCACACAAAACTTGGGTGGAATTGAGTTTACTTTTTCTGCGGGTGGCAGCACAGGTGTGGATATACACAGAGTGTACGAAAACACGTGCGAATGCATTGTGTGTGCGCCTGCATACACGCAACACATGGGGAGACACACACACACGTACGCCCCCACACACTCGCACACACAAACTCTCCCTATTCCTCATTATAATGGTAGACTATCTCTTTTCTAGATCAGCTGAGTTTTCCTCTCTGGGGAAAGCGCGATGCACATTTCAGGGTAATTACATTAGATTTGCTTAATCACTGCTTTTTGGTCCTTATCTTCTAATGACGCCAAGATCTGAATAAAAGAGTGAAAAAGAAAAAAAAAGAAAAAACACATCCGAGCCAAGGGCAAGAAGAATTCTAAGACTTTCTCTCTCTCTGTGCATTGACTATGTATTTTTCAGCACTTTGGTTCCTCTGCTCAGCTCTTTACCGCCTGCAGGCAAGTCTGTGTCAATCTTGTGTGTCTGTGATAGCAGCTCGAATCAGATAAAAAGACTGTTAACCTAGTCCAGGTGGAGTAATGGAATTATGAACAGCCCTGTCTGGACAAGGAGAGACAGAGGGAGGGATGGAGGGAGGAGAAGAGGGAGTAATGGACTCCAGAGGGAACGGGGAGAGGCAGTGTGGGAGAGGAGAGAAGAGAGGAGAAGAGAAGAGAAGAGAAGAGAAGAGAAGAGAAAAAACAGACCAAAGATGCTCATATAACACCTTGCAACCAAATATAACCAAGCAGAACTACATTATTTCACAAAAACCAGACATTTCAAGACCATATGGACAACTTTAACTCCAAAACTTAGAAGTGCCAATCACCCACTTCGGACTGTATCTGAATCCTACCTGTTTGTGGTCTCTATTGATGTTGACCAGGTCGAATGAGAAGAGGTGGTCCTCGGCTCCAACCAATAGCCTCCCTCGCTCCTCGTCCAATAGGAAAGTGTCGTAGCTCGAGCTGTTGGCCAAGCCATTGAAGGTTATGAGGTTACTGGACTCTAGCATCTCTGGAAGACAAGGAGGAGACGACACAGTGGGTGTTGATTCGTGAACACACAGAAATGACTGACAGAAGATTTAATGGCAGGTGAAGGGACAGATTGCTATAAAGAAAACACACTTTTCAGGCAAACATACCAAAGCACTTGTTAAATGTATTGAACTTAAAATGCACACAGAGACAATCAGCAAGTTTACACCAAAGATTTAGCCTTTGTGAGATCCTTTCATGTTAAGAACTGTAAAGCGCTGACATATCAGTGGACAATCAGCATTGGGCCAGAATTAGTCTGATTATATTTTAACTTGAACTTATTGTGTATGGAGAATCTATATTGCTGATTGGGTGTGAAGTTCTGCTTGTTTCACAGAGCTAATTACTTCTAAGAGGGTTTAGCTACCTATCTAGCCTTGTGAACGCTGTGTTGAATTTACACAAAAAATGCAGAAAATATAGAAAAGGTATGCAGAACAAATGTCCATGTAAAAAACATTGGGAGAAGGGCTTCCTAGGGGCCCAAGATAGAGTCACAAACAATAGAAGAGACTGGAAGCACCTTGCGAAAAATGAAAAAATTATTCTCACTCTTACAGTGCCAAAAACATTTCTGGCGTTCTCTCATTGTTTACAAACTGTCCGTGAAAGAAAAAAATAAAAAAATAAAAAATACATGTATTATTATTGTCTGTACTGCTGTTGGACTTTATGAATGGAGGAAAATCAAATACTGTTACTGTCCTCAGAAGAAAAGAAAAAAGAAATTAGAACTTGCTTGTAGTTTTTGCTTGATCAACTACGAGACTGACAAAGACACACAGATACACGTCAGTCACGTATGGCGTGAGACTGCAGAGGTGAACACAGCATGACCCAATCAGAGGACACAGCTCAGACTGTTGAGCCGTGTGATTGGTTGAATAATTCATATGGAGTCAGGGCCGGGGGGGACAGTGTGTGCGTGTCTGTGGCATTTAGCCGTATGTGGGTTATTATGTGAATTAACATAAAAGTGAGTGTTCCACTTCCAGACAGTGCCCTATCCAGGTGTGCTCAAAGTACTACAGTATTGTAGTGTATTAAATAACAAATGATTCAATTAGAAAACCAACACGAGTCTTTCTGTATCACACACAGTTTTAAAGGGCAGCTGAATTTTGGCCACACAATAGCTGCTCACCTCTGACAAATGCAGTTAAACTTTAATTAGCAAAGATGAGCACCAATAACCCAGAAAAGTCAGCTGACACCACAGTAATACACTACCATATTAACTAAGAACACTCACTACCTGGACCTAGTTAACCTACAGGCTTAAACATTCAGTAAATATTAATATGTGCACTTTGTTTTTGTTTGAGTGAAACTAATATGCTAAAGTCCAAGCAAGACCAATATACTGTGTATCTTCATATCCGTACAAAGTCACTGTGTATAATGGATACAATGCATCAGTTTTAACTACATAACTGGATTTCAGCAGCCATACATTGTTACACTGTAACTGCTGCTTCCACTTTCAAGTTAACCAATTCACGATGTGTATTTTTCTTTCAGACCCATAATTTGAAAAGAATCTGTCTTGAGTGAAACTTAAGAATAACACCGGGGAAGAATGCTATATCATGAGCTGAATAGCAGTAGGGTCAAAGATCACATGTTTGACACCCACAAGTAATATCAACAGTGACCTTTTTCTGCTCACTATAGGCTTCTCTGAATAAGTTAAACTCCTACATTAAAATGAGCGATATCAGTGTCGGACTTTTTGAATCGAATGAATTAAAAATGAATTCACCCCATGTCCGGCTGCAACCATCTGCCTGTATTTAGACTATAAGATGGCCAACATGTGCTTTGCATCGGCACCACAGTAAACTGTGAGTATCAGCACCGCCATCATACAACATCATCCATCATCATCTACGTCCAACACATGATCGCATGGCATGTACAAACGCAGACACACAATGATTTATACTGAGGGGCAGACAAGCGCATAAACACACATATATACGCACACACACACAGGCCAGTGAACTGTGATCGCCCTGATCTCCCCCCATAGCTCTGATTGACGGGCTGCTATAGGAGCCATCTCGACCCCCTCACAACGGGTAAGATCATAGACCACAAAAAAAAAGAGGAAGAGATGGAGGGATGAAAGAATGAAGTGATATGTCAAACTTCTCTCTGTATGGAGGACGAGTAGGGTGGGTGAGGCCCGCAAGAGGGAGTGACCATCACCTAATAAAGATGGTTGCAGCTCATCTGTGTCAGTTGGATTTTGGTTTGGGCGAACTTTGAGGCTTCGGAAATGGAGTCAGCAGGTGTGGGCATGAATGGAAGTCTGTGCATGTGTGTGTGCATGTGTGTGTGTTTACATTTGTATGGGTATGACAATTTGTACTAGTCACTCCATGCGCGCTGACATACTGGCATCCATTTACGTACACACACATGCACCTCTGCAGCTACAGATCATCTCAGAAAGTACACTGCTGACCACAAGGCAATTCACTGCGCTGATCCACAAAGCTCAGAGGTATTGTCAATGGCTCTTGTGGCGGCCAATCAGATAAGCCTTTATTTTCAATTGACCAATGAGACCTGACATCCTACGGCCAGGAAATGAGTTAGAGAAGGGAAGTAAGGAAATGCGATTTCCAGTCGAGAGGATGCCAGAGAAAGTCTTCTTATGTTTCAGCTATGAAGTCAAGGAAAAAGAAATGGACGTGGCAGAGGGCCAAAGTAGGCATAAAAATGGGGATGAAATGGAAAAAGAAATGGTTTTAGACTTTATAACATTTAGAACTCATAGTGTATTGAAAGCTGTGGAGAATAAAAACAGAGAAAAAAGGAATGTCAGGTAGTAAGGCGGAAAGAGAAACAGAGAATGAAAAATGAGCAAACCAGAGGCTACGAAGCAAACACTTTCCTCTCTGCTTCCAGTTAGGAGAGGTTTTCTCTCAAGTCATCCCCACTGCCATTTTGGCTCTGGATGTGACGACCCAGATTGTCTCAAACTGAGAGGCTGGAGCTGGACCCGGGAGCCAGGAATGCGATCCGAAATGGCAGCCGGCGAGGTCCGTCACGATAGGTTTCCCCCAGATGGGGCGAAGAAAAAACACACGCACATATTTCAACACGTGGCGATCTCTGACAAAGACAAGGTGGCCTGCACACACAGACATGCACATACACAAATATACACAGAGAGGTTTTATCTGCACTGGGATCTACCGTGGTTTAGAGAATTGAGGGAACTGGGGCGTGAGCACCTAAGGACCTCCAACTAAAACAGAGACACGCTCGTTTGGAAATGGGCGCACATGCACATACAGAGAGCTCACAGCACGGCTCACACAAAATATAGTCGACAAACAAGGACAGGCGAACACACAGTGGCTGCACATGTACATGCAAACACAAGATGTGCATGTGTACACACACCAATCCCCCCATACACACACACACACACCACTTCCCAGACGAAGTTGTAATCCAATCACTATTTCTGCTTATGCAGCATGAACCAGTGGAACAGTGAGCGCACTCAGCAGCTTCCATCTCTCACACACTCCCTGCC
>OMKZ01024263.1:11769-35198 GCA_900302535.1 Neoniphon sammara
GACCCGTTCGTTTCATTATTCTAGCTCATCTTTTGAGCAATCACTTACCACTTCACTAAAAGAAATTCAAATACTTCAGTTGCATGGAGAAATATTTTTATCAGGTGGGGATTGCTATTGTTTTGCCATTTAAACTAATCACTAAAGTACAACTAAATTGTTCGGTAGATTCAATAAGACGTATCTCAGACTGTGAGTGTGTTTCTGTACCACATCTCACCTGTTTATAAATGATGGAGAGAACTATTGATAGACAATATAAAAAAACATAGAACACTGAGAAAGTGGGGGAGAGTGCTAGAGAGAGCTGTTAGTGGGAGATAAGCCCTAGGTGTAGGTAGGCCACCTGTTCCAAGGGTAGACTCTCTCTCCTGAAAAGATTCCAATGGCAACCTCGTGCCATGATCACAGTGGGACGAGGGGACAGTGCCAAAGAGCCTGGGGTGAGGTCTCTCAACCTGTCATCCCTTCACCTTGCCACAGACACTACCATTCCTCTCTCACCATCTCCGCTCCTAGTTCACTCAACAGTCACTCTTTACAGAGCCCACGGAAGAAAAAAAAAAAAAAAACAAAAACAAAGAAAAACATAAAATTCTAAATGGGCCAAGTGAAATCACATTGCTACACATTTTGCTTATACTAATGTTGTGTCCAGTAATTGGGGTAAGGCCTGGGTGTGGGGCACAGACGCTCTTTTGGTTCATTTCTCAGAACTCAAGCTGTTCTGTGAGCCCACAACATTAGGGCAAGGCTTAATGACACTCATTTCCAGCTCTGATTGGCTCCCGAGCATTCTGGGAGTGCAAATTACCTTCGCCAGAGGAGAGGGGATCGAACATGGCCAGTAAGGAGTCGGCCTGTGAGGGTGGAGATGTCAGATGGTGCGCTCCTGTAACAACATGAGCAGATATGAGGGAATTATCAGTATTTAGACAAATGTGCATTAGTTAAGAGACTTGGTTTGTTATGGAATGTTAAAAAAGATAACGGCCTGCTTCCCAACTTGTGCTGTTTTATGACAAATTCCCCATCACCTCACACAAATAATCATCAATGTTCTATTATTATTTTAAGTAAAAAAAATTGCCAATTTCCACCATGATGACCTAGTAAAATAGTGATTTAGTTAGATGTTGGTGGCAGCTGTGGAAATGACAGGGATTGATCGCTCTAGCTGCTGCTGTTTCTGACCAGGTAGACAGTGGAATGATGGCTTCGCTAGCCTAGTGGGGAGGTGACACTCTCCTACCGTGGCCTGCCTCCTCCCCATCTGGACTGGTCACAGAGTCCTTCCCTCCAAAGTCTGAGCTGCACTCTGACCGCAGGTCCTCGATCTTGTTGGGAATGTCTTCTGAAGTTGCGCTGATACCTGCAGCACAAAACGCAAACACACACTCGTGATGACATTCAGGACAAAAGCGAGTCGATATCACCTTTACAGTGAGATGCTTCAACTTGAAAAAGTCAAGAAAGAGAACCGGCATGTTATCCATTCTCAAAGCTTTCGTGATGGCTCAGAGTAAAACACCAAAGGATGCATTTTTTCTAGACTGAGCAGTACGCTCTCTCTCAGATGGAAGCCCGCTGGGATCTCTAAATTGGTAGCGTAAGCTCCCATGGGTCAGGGGGAAGACACAGATAAGAGTGATCATCGGACACACGCTATCCATCGGCTGGTTCCCCTGAGACATTTTCCTGCAAGCTGGGCCAGGGGCGTCACCACTGGCTTCCTAATCTGGGATACTACTTCATGCATGTCACCACAGCCTGTCCACCTGAGCCCATAGCAAAGACAACCAGCATTAACCCCTGTGTCCTAGCCAAGAACTCACACAGACCCCACTACCCTGGTTAACAAGCACTCCCATCAATACAACTGCTCTATACAGAATCAAAGAGAGAGGCACTTTCATTTATTTTAGGTCATCTTTATTTAACCATGTACAACAATTAACAGCTAATTCTTATTTACACATTTTCTATCTCTCAAAAGACAAACAGACAGGGAAAAAAATGAGTCAAAAGAAAAAAAAAAGAACCTGTCAATTTCTCAGACAGACAGACAAAAGACAGTGGGAGTTAGGGAGTAAGACAGATTTATACCTGAGACAACGCTGAGGCCTGGTGTGCTGGGTCTGGAGCTGACCTCTCTGACTTCTGTGTCATCTGAGGTGCTGCCGACCCCCGAGCAGCTCTCGAGCTCCTGCAGACGCTCCTCCTGCTTCAGGTCTGGGGCCTCTGCATACAGACACACAGAAAAAAAACACAGTGTCCTCTTTAGGAGAAAAAAAAGTCTGAGACAAGAATGTATTTTTTCCTCACTTGCAGTGTGGACAATCAAAGAATCTTTTCTAGGAAACAGACAATCTGCTGTACTCATGGCAGTGTGCTGCAAACAATGGGGATTCTGCCCCCCGCCCCCCTCTCTGTGAAGATTATTGGGTAGCCAAGAGAAGCACATATGCATGAAATCAAACAAAGCATACATTATCATGTCTTATAACTGCCAAACAAAACCATAAAAGCTAGTATGGCCAATTCTTTGGCTACCCAATGGAGCTGTTGGGTCGAACCCAGAGGCTCCATACTAACAGCAGTACTCATTTGCATGCTCGTTAGTAATAATGTGGTGGTGAAGTGCTCTTCGGAGTGTAGTTTTCTGCTGCCTAGCCATGAAACAAGCGCTGTACTCCAAGCAAGCCTCCGATCGTGCTATTACAGAGCAGAACAGGGGCAGCACACGGAACAAAAAGCAATCAAGACACTCATGCATGTCATTCCGACGCTGCACATATTGAAATGGTGTACTACTTCAATTAACATAAGGCCCAGGCTTTTCCAAGAAACACTTAACGCTGTTAATAAAGCACTCTGCTGATTTTCACGAAACACTGGTTTTCAAAAGGAAGGGGGTGAGCACATAATCTCTCATTAATGAAAAGGTTTGAACTGAAGTGTGTTAATTTAGCTAGAACAGATATAGAAGGTCTACTTCATGATTTATTGGGTAGTATTGATATTAGCCTTGACACAATGACATGATTGGTGCACTGACACCACAAGAGGACCAGTGGCAAGACTTCGCACAGCAGAAAACGTAGGCAGTAAAACCAGTGTCAGAGCAATGTGACGTTACGTCTAGATATTGGGGAGTCTAGCCAGATAAAGGGTTGACACCATGTAAACTGACTGAGGACAGCTGCTGTCCTTGTGCTTTTCCTCCCCACTGCTCCACCACAGGTGCAAACACACCTGGAGGTCCCTCTAGGGAAACCCTGAGCTGCCTTTTACTGGCACGCGCAGATCTGCCCTGAAAGACAGGCAAATGCACACAAACATCATGACAGATGCATGCACACATCTTTGGTATGGAATGCAGTGCAGCCACACCTGGTGTTTCCAACCCCCACCATACACAACAAACACACATACATACGCATATATACACACACACACACAAGCATGCACGCAAACACGCATTTGAAACTGTCATGGAGATGTATGTATGCATAAATCAAGACAATAACCAAAACAACAGAATGATTACAAGATATCTGAAGTAGGAGAATAAAATGGACCTTTTTCCAGACATAACTGGAAATTGAACCCAGCTCCTAAACTGCATGTGCCAGGAAACCCACCTGAATCACTAGGTAGGACCTCCACACTCCAGGCCTCGCTGGTGGTCTCTGAGATGGTGGATCCATAGGGATCAAGCAGCACCGAACCCGAGCCAGGAAGACACAGCAAGCTGCCTAGCATGTTCTCCACAGCTGCCCCTGAGCACACGAAGAGACACAAAGTGTTAAGCCCATTTCACACAGCCTCAAACTGCTTTCTTGGTGGTTTCACAATCTGTAGAAAAGAGTCAGATCAGCAGTTAGTCACCTCCATAGTCACAAAGTCAGCTTGAGGGCACCCTTTTGTCATCTTTAGGCAGCCGTGTTCTGTGTGCTGTTAAAGTGCTTGTGTTCAGTGTCATTCTGTGATTTAGTTATAATGAATTATTATGATTGCACATAAGCATCATGTGAGCTGGAGAATGTCACTGCCAACCCAAATGCCACTGGTTCAAGAATGTATGCCTTTGGTATTATACCACATTGCATTTTTGTGAGTCTCCTGCCTGAAAGCAATGCTCAATTCCACAACAATATGATGAAATATTCTTTGGCAGCTGACTGATATCTTTTATCTTACATCTCATTTAAAAATGTAATTTGGGCAAAATGTCTGCTTTACCTTCAACTCTGACTTTCCAAGGACATTGTAAAAGCGCCTGACATAAGCAAGACTGCATTTCTAAACAAAGCTTTTCTACTGACAGTGGCGGAGATGGGGCCTCAGAGACTGAGTTTTGCGTACAGAGACACAGAGAGAGTTGGAGGTCACAGGCATTTCATGCTGGGACTCACAGGCACATATACTACTGTGCCAAAGGTCAGAGGTTAATGGTAATATCTCACCCTGCCCCAGCCTCCAGGGCCATGACTTTGAGCTGTTGATTAAGCCAGGCATTACTCACAACCAAATTACCCCTTTGCCCACCCTCCCACAAAGTCCTAGGCACCATGTCCCTCCATCTCCATTTGGGAAGCGAGGCTTAACAAGGCGGAAGAATGTGGAGGAGGGGGAGAAGAGCTTGCAGGTGTGAGTGGGAGTACAGTGGCCGGGGTGAAGATCAAAAGTCGACCTGCGGTAGCCGCACCCCTGGTACGTCACGCTTCCACTTCATGGCACACGCACACCATGAGCACGCATGCATGCCAGCACCCAGACAGCAGTGTGTGCTGATGTTGGCGGGGGCAGGGCTCTCATTGGCGGTGGGAGAGCTCTATCCCGCTGTCCGTGTTTACAGTCTTCAAAGTAGGGGCGCAGAGCACTTGTCTTTCAGGTGGATGATTAAATGAGTGGCACAACAAGAAGTGAAACAATTAGAATTTCTGCCTCATTATCATGGTAATCTTATCAGTGGGATAATGAGGTATTAATGGATATTTAATGTGCATCTCATAACCCAATCCCTTGGAGAAAACACATAAGGAAATCGCTGTAAATTCACTTAATGATGGAAAAGTCCCCCAACGCCATATTCCGAAGAATGAAAAATGGTGGATGCAAATGAGAAGGAACCAAGGTCAATAAGACTGCAGGGACTGAGTGAATGTCAGAGAGAGAGCGGGAGAAAGAGTGAGACAGAGTGAAGGAGCAACTAGGAGGTGGGGGGGGCACAAGGAGACAGAGGTGTGTAGAAGAGACGTGAAGATGGGCTGAAGAATCAACTGAGCTGTCGAACATGAGGAATTCTGATCATAATGTCTAAGGCAGTGGAAACAACTCCACATCAGGCCCTTGTGACCCTTAAAAAACACTTTTAATCAAATCTGCCTGCGTGCAGAAATACATTCTAGCACCTAAAATAATTTAACTGCGATTCTGGGACCCTATAAACTTAAGAGTATATATTTATTTGAAATTGAATTTTATTGGAAAGAGAACTGTTATATTCTACTGGGGCTTCTCATATTGTTGTCATGTGGCCAGAAGTTGTTGAACTTTTGGGAAAGACCCATATCCCATTTAATTTGCCTGTTTTCAGCTATTTTCTGAACCTATGTTCTTTTTGTGTATATTTGGTTATATATCTATAGCTATTTGGTTAGCTATAAAATATTAGAAAATAAATAATAGTTATTTGTACAATAGTGAGACTTTGGCTTGTCCTTCAACTTAAAACAGCCGCCAATTGTTACCCAAATAATTTCCCAATTCCCACAAAACCATTTACACTGATTACTTTGCACCCTGACAATATAGCCAAAGCAATAAGTAGACAAGCATCCCCAAGCAGACTAAATTACTGCAGCATTACAGAGGCTACAAAGATAACCTGACCTATGATTTATAACCTTGCCTACATCGCTGCAGTTAACAGCTACAATAGCATCATATTTCAATACAAAATATTTGTACTCCTTAATTTAGTTATACTTGGGACTGCAGTTCAGTGCTGTGTTCAAAGTCTATTGTTCTTTGCTTTGTTGGCACACTAATCAACTGTCAAAACATTTTTTTCCAAACACTGTTGATCCAAAAAGCATTTCTGCTCCCAGTTCAACATTTGACCAGAGGAAAATACTAGTGCACACCCTTCCAACAATTCCACCACTAAAACAACCAGGAAATTATGTTTAAGGCTCTGTTTAGCTTCCACAGTCTACTGGAGAAGTTTAACTTACAGACAAGAATACTAGACATTGACCTTGTAGCCACTATAACTGGGATAATTCAAGCCAAGCTGAAGTTATATTTCCAGAGACACAAATCTAAATCACTACCATTTTCTAAATCACTCAACACAGTGTATTTTATTAACAATAATAATAATAATTCTCTATAAATAAAGTTTGTTATTATTGTTAATATTATCATTATTATTATTATATTACATTTTATCAACAAGGCATGTTATATATTTGCTCTGCCTTCACACACATTTTAGATCAAAAGATGAATACTACTGATGACCATGACTATGATTCTTTATGTTTTTAGTGGTTTCATTTATATGATAAAGCTTTAGGGCTGAGATATTCTTTTTAAACAATCATCACTAGAAGTTAGGATGTTGCTGTATAACATTATGTAAACTGGAGTGTTTTCCTAGAATTTCACCAGTTCTACACTATTTTCCAAATACCTATCACACAAACTACAGACAAAAACATACATCATCATCAAAATCAAGTTCATAAAAACAAGCAGGAAAAAAAAAACTCAGGACATTGGCCTATGTCATTTCTTTTGGCTCAATTATTAATAGGTAAGTGAAATTATTATAATGCAATCTATGTAAATAATTAAATGGAATTTTATCTATTAAATCATACAAAACTATCAAAAGAAATCAGAGCAATGACCACTTTACTAGGGCTCATATGCATGAGCTGGCCATTGTCAATGTTAAGATCTGTCCTGAGATGCTATTTCAGCCAAACACCACAAGGTGACGACATTTCCCTAGATTTATTCACCAAATATTCAGACTGGCTCATTATTTGCATGAAAGACTGCATTGTCTGTTTAGACCAGTAGCTCTGCCCATTCACTCAGGGGATAAACAGTGACAAATCAACAAACTGCCCCACCTGCTATTTCCTGCAACCGATCTTCATCCATGTTGGGGTCAAAGTCACTGCCGAGCACATCGGTGCTCCAGGTCTCGCTAACCGTCTCAGAGATGTCTCTGTCATCTGTCAGGCCCATCATGTCTCTGATCTCAAACTTGCGAAGTTTATCATCCAAGTTGTCCTGAGTGGTGGCTGAGAGAGACATGGACATGAGCATAACTGGCCTTGTTTTTTTTTTGTTTTGTTTTTTTTACAGTTTTAAAATGCTTTAAATCAGTATTTATCAGCAAACTCTTTCAACTTTCTACTGAAGTTTTTTGGGCAACATATAGGGACAAATGTACGAAAAAGTACACATATAAACACATACCCTGTTCATGCTCCAAAAGCTGTAAAGCCTCCACCCCATTGCTCCCGGATGGTCCGGCTCCCAGCTCAGAGACAGACTCTCCTTCCAGGTCCAGAGACGACACAGAATTAGAACGGTTGGATGGACCTAAGAAACGAGGCAACAGTAAACATGTCGTCCCCCAAGAATGATGAAGTTCCTCTCTGGGCCAATCAGTAAATGTCACCTTGTTTTGACACGTAATTGTAGCAAACCTTTAGACCAATCAGTGTAGTCTTGAAAATGTTGAAGTACAGTGGTGAGACGAATCATTCTCCAAAGGTTTATCAAAATCCAATCAGTGGTGTCTGAGACAGCTCATGTGATGCATCCACAAAGGAACAGATAGAGACTGATCAATAACGCCAGTTATATGCCCCCAATAAGAATACTGGTCACTATTAATCAGCGTCTTTCTATAGTTCATCTATGTATATTATGCTCTGAAAATAAGCAAAGAATGGCCAGCAGATCAGTACTTTCTGTTATCATGTGTAGACTGAGTGCAGACTGACCCTCTGAGATGCCTTCCAGGTTGTCGCTACAGAGGGAGAAACGCAGGGTTTTGTCTGGTTTACCATGCAGCTTAGTGTCATCAGCAGGGGCATCCCCCTGGGCCCCATCAGCCATCTGCAGGTTCAAAACCTGCAGTGCAGCAGAGAGGGAACAGCACTGGTCACAAACAAATGCATCCACAAATAAAACTGTCACTTTTGGAGGTAACCTTGCATTGCCATAAGTCTTGTCATGCTAGAGACACTGCCTTCTTCAAAGACAGCTGGGGGCAGTCAAATTTGGGTGAGTTCATTTTTTACATGACATCCAAGGTTTCTCATCAATTGCACAACATGGCAAGAACAGCCACAAAGCACTCTGAAATGCCTGACACCAACTCCACATGAAATCCCCCCCACACACACACACACCTTCAACGGCAGGAGAAAATTTTATGACCCCAACTTTATCACATCATCCACTCTCCTGCGAATGAGTACATTAATTCAAATCCCATTACCTCATTCTCTGACATCATCCCAGGGACAGTCTGAGGGCCGGTCCCTAGTGAAATCACCAGCACCTCCTCTGGCATCACCTCCTGTAAGGACTCCTGGGAGCTGGCCTCTGTCTCCCCCTCCTGGGCTATGTTGGTACGGCTGCGGCTACGAGCGGCTGCTGGAAGGACAGGAGGTTAGTTAGGAAGTAGTTTTATTTTGTCTTTGTTACGCTAGAGGTCACTAAATAATAACATATGCTACTACACTTTAAACACAAGTTTCTTTGACTTGGGCAATGCATTTAGGAGTTGGCATGCCATTTTTAATGCCAATGGTAACCCAATCAATAGTTAGTAAAAATAAACAGCTTTAGCCCAAAGCTAAAAAAGAGAGAACCAAGTAATCTGTGATGTCGTACCAATGTACTGCCTGTAACTGCGATTCATAAAGTGACTTTATGGACCATAATGTTGGTCCAAATTTTTACATCTAAGTCACGTTTCATCACAACAGTATCACTTACGAAAAGAAAGTGCATGTCAACCAGGAAATCATGTTGTAAAATGTTACTTTTAACTTTCCAATGTTTTCCAGTTCTGTCTCTAGGCAGGTATACATTGGTCAGACACCAAAGAGTTAGTCCTCCTGTTTAATTAACTATGCACAGTCCACAGGTTAATCTGCATACATACATGACAGCACATGGGCAGCTCAACACATTATATCTACTTCATCTACTACCCCAAATGAGGCCCTACTTTTGGCATACTATTTGCATATTATGAATCAACACTGGTATATAGTGTATTAAAAAAAAAGGAAGAAGACGGACAGCGCTGAAGGCTGAAATGTTGTGGCACTGCACATGGACTCCTAATATTTCACTAATTTCAATCTTATCATCCAAAGTAAATCACCACTCTGTATCACTATAATCTGCACATTTTAAAATACCAACTGACCTGTTTCCAGGGATCACAAGAGCATGCTAGACACAGTGAAGCACTCTCAAGCAGCACATGATGTGCATACCATTCTAATGACAAGTCTGATGGATTTCAGCCCAATACTTAGTGTTGCTACAGCATGATGCTCCCCATGGTGGTAATGCACTGCAGTGATTCAGGGAATACTTTGGCTTCATCCACAGGATATAATCACAACTAAAGAAACACCAAGTACAAGCCCTACACCAGAGAAGTTCATTGATTATGGATTTGTGTGGGAAGGCGGGCACTGAATTTTTCCAATCATCTCTGAGGACTACACAAATATCATTCAAGACCAACTGCATCTCCGTGTTATTACATTCATCCAAGGGATGTTTTTTGAAGTACCAATGGTTCTATCAAGGCAAGAATGGCCACTTAAAGGTATGTGGTGTGAGGAAAGGATGTTGGGCTATATGCCAAGCCCCTCAAGAACAAGACATTATCCAAATTGAACATTTAAAAAGAGATTCTGAAATTGTGTCTCACTCAAAATCATATAACCCTTACTGTTCAAGTGATTAACTTTGCCCTTGCTCTCTAGATGAGTGGATCCTGACTGTGCCAGTAAAAGCACACCCACACCATCACAGAGCCACTATTATTGTATGAAGTCTTTTCACCAGTGTTAGTTTTTTGTTTTTATTTTGACCATGCATGGACCAGAAGGAGCAAAATAACACAATTTTCCCACTCTACCTGGAAATGAATAGCCATATCCCGCTGAATGAGGAGGCAAAAAGGACAACTTAGCAAACCGAGTGAGTTAAAAACATGGTAGCTTCTAATGAGCCGAAGCAGGGTGGGGGGATGGGGGAGCAGGCATGGTGAAAACACATGGACAACAGCAGTGCTAGGCTGGCAGGAGTGAGGCGGGGTGATTACAGTACAGCTTGGAGCATGGGCCGACGCTGGATGAGCATTAGCTAACATGTCACTGGGGTGAAACACTCGATACATGGTTTGTTCTGTCCAGCCCTAATATGACTGACAGGCTACCCACCAAAAGGGGTTACTAATGGAATGTGAGCAGACAGAGTGGTGCTTGTGGGATCCCAGGATGTTATAGCTGCTAAGTGTTGTCCTGGTCATTCATTGGCAGCACGGGAAGAAAGGGGGAAGATCAGGTTGGGGGTTGGAGAGAGAATACAGAGAACATCTCAAAATTCAATATAATAATATTTCAAGTATCACAAGTCAAGTTTTATGTATATAAACATCATATTTCAGAGAAGCAAGTAGAAGAGTTTCATTTCTAATGGAGGGGGAGTTGCTACAGCATCATTTGTCTTGGAAATGCTAATGAAGGTAGTCTATGCATCTTTCCATCCATTCCAATTAAAAGGAGTTCATTTATATTTGGTAATTTAATTGGTTGTCATTTCTGTAATTGAGCCCCAATCCAGGCCATGCTAATTATCTTTATAACAAGCTGAGAAGCTCATTAGCTTCCTAGAAAACAAGAGCCTTTCACTAGCCATCACCACTCAACTCAACTTGTTTATTTTACTCCTCATTAGAGGAAATGTAGCAGTTCTGGCTTCCACCTCTTGTTTCAAATTGTGGTATTCAGAAAAAGCACAGTGGCCTACAAGTCCTCTCGTGAGGAAATTACAAGATATTGCATCATATTCCGCACATCAATAATACATTCTGAGAGCTGTGGTGGCCGCGGGGCAGAGGCTGCAGGTGTGGAATAGCATTAGAGGCTGTGGAGGTAGATACCTATGGGGAGTCTGTTCTTCTTGTTGGCTGGGGTGGTGGCGGGGGAGAGCTGAGGGGTGTTGGAAGGGGTGAGCTCCAGACTGTTACTCTTCACAGTTCGGGACTGGGGCACATTGGCCAGCAGGGTCTCCAGAGCCATACGCTCCTCTTCCCGAAGGTGATCCCCTGGCATCACACTGCGCACAAAGTCCACCTGAGCAGGACACGGTAAAAATGATTTTTAATGACATCAGTCAGTTCCCCTGCATAACATTTAACATGTGAGAGTCCTGGTAGTCATAACACTCTTCTAAAGAAGGGTATAAGATGTCTCCCTTTCAGGTCTGACAGGTTTGGGCCTGCCAAGCTCATAGTTCCATAGCGCGGGAATCAACTGCTGCTTGTTTAAAATGTGGGTTTACATCAGGCTTTGTTACAGTTCAAGGTAACATACAGACCCAGGCTAGGTACATCATGCTAAATATAACTGAATTTAAAACACTGCATCTGGCCACTTTTTGGGCTTAAAAGAGTCATCAAGTACATGATGTCATCAGCGCATGGCCATGATAACTGCTGAGTACTAGGGCAAAGTTAATGGGCAGTTCAAGTTGTTGGAGTCAGGCTGAAATCAAACAAGGAAAAAAATTATATTCAAATTTCCCTTCACAATTTTGCAATCAAAGTTCACCAAATGCAGTTCTGGGTAAGTGAGTGGTCAAGGAGTCACTTTGGAAAGCCAGTTAAGTTTCGATCTTAGTGAATTCTTAAGTATTTAATAAATAATTCTCAAGGCATAACATGTTGTATACAGGGATTAAAGCAAACAAAAAAAAAATCTCATGGCTGAAACTTTTTGTTAGCGCCCCGCCCTCCTACTTTGTTTCCTCTCTCGCTTCATGGATTCTGTCAATGTGTGAACATTTTCGGCAATGTAATGGGAGGAAGAGCAGACCACTGTTTTACATAACAATGACTTGAGAAGCTGTCATTCACACAGCCAAGTGTTACATATAACTGAAGTTAGCAGGCTGGCCAGCAGAACGCCTCCTGCCTAGCAAGTTAGCCAGCATGTCCACAGGGCATTCTGTTTACACTTCCTATCAAGTTATCACGACTTTAATGTTTGATCTCATGACAGAGATTTTATATTTTATGATACAGTATCAAAAAAATAAAACCAGGAGTTTTACATGGTGGCAACAACTCTAATACCATTCCAACAAGAGGTACCTAAGCTGCCTTGTGTTCCCTCATAGTCACCATGACATATTAAACACTATCAGTTACGCTCAAGAGGCCATTCATATAGAACACAATATTATACAAATTAATACATAGGTATATATTCCTACATCAACATACTTGTTATCACATAACACATATGTAGCATTAATATGAACTCTGTATTCAAAGCAATTACAGAGTTACAGTAGTTTCAAGAAAATCAGTTTTTCCTTATCACTTCATGTACTCAAGAGCAGGTACCTGTAGTGTATGGGTGTGAAGTTTCTATCATGTATTGTTCTTGGGTTATTGTGTTCACAAAAATGTGTCTACACATATACAGACCTACACAGAGACTGCACCCAGACAGTTAATGTCCCGCTAACCATGAATCATGGTTGTGGTGCTGATGTTTCATTTGGTCATCATCAGGTAAATAATATTATCAGGAGCTTACCAGTGCTATTAGTTGATTATGTGTCATGTAGACCACAGTCCTGCTGAGGCCTTCTAGGAGGTTCATTGAGGACATGGGTGGAGTCTCCACTGCCCTTCCTCCAATCACCACATCCAGAAATGCTGCTACACAACTCTGGAGACAGAGACGCAAGAAAGAGAGCCTAGTACAAAGATAAAGATATACTGCGCACTGATGCTGTGATAACAAAAATGCCACAATGGTTACATACTAAATGACAGCAAGGTGCGGTGCTTACCTTGTCAAATTTGGACAAACTGCTTTTCCTCCTGGGGTCTCCATCATCATCAGCCATGGCCAGTTGCTGAAGAAGTTGTCCTACCTGTGCAACAAAAACAACAGCATAAAGTCCCTCTAGCAGAGTGATATCCACCTTTCCTGTGCATGAACACTTGCTCTGCCACTGACCTGCATTAGGTTGAAGCGGGCCACTTCATTGATGGGGGCATCTGAGATGATGCCGTACTGCTCCGGGTTGACTATAGCTGGGCAGATGAAGCAGGTCAGCAGCAGGTCCGTACACATGGTGCGTACCTCGCCCACCTCAAGACGCTCCACGCATGACAGTGTCTTGTACATCTGGGACACAATCCAGCGCAGGCTGTGGGGAAAGCAGTAGGTGTTCTGCTTCAAGTATCCAATAAACTTGTTGACTAGAGCTACCAACTTGGCTTCATTGGCCTCCACAGCTGCCTGCACCCTCTGCCTGTAGCCCTCAGAGCCCTTCTCCCCGAAGCGTTCCTGCTGGGCTGGGGTGAGGCGCTCCGTCACCTTGGCTGGGTCGGTCTCCAGGTGGTCTTCGTCCTCCACCAGCAGCTGCATAATGGGCTCATGGAGGGTGGCAGTGAGGAAGAGCTTGGCTGAGTACAGGCCTTCGGAGAAAAGCTTGAAAAGGATGCTGAAGGCGCAGGTTCCTCGCCGCAGCAGACGCCGAGGGTTGTCGCTCTCCTTCAGCTCAAACTCTATCAGGTAGCGCAATACCTGGTAGTCGACAGAAAAAAAAATACACCAATTTGAGATGTCCCAACTTATTGACACCAGTTAAAGACATTTCATCTCACTGAGAAGCTATAAATATGATTTGCAAAGTTCTACCACCAGAGACAAGTGGGAACCCTGACCTGCAGCAGGTAGCTTTCATCCTCCTGCATAATACAGTTGCCATAAAGTGAGGTGAAGACCGTATGAATGACCCCCTGGGTGTGCTCCTGGTTCAGCCTCTCTCCAGCCACAAGGCAGGATGCCACCAGTCTGGGGTTCTCCCTTATCCTGGCCAGAAACTCGCCATAGATGCTCTCCTGGAAGCCCAGAGTCTTGTAGCCGTCAACAAACTGTGTGTCCTCCAGCACTTTGGCATGTTGGCAGCATTCAGCTGGAGAGGCCTCCGCACTGTAGGACAAGGTTGTTTCATTATTAACAGATCATAAGGGCTGTACACAAGCCTGACATCCAGTTTCAAAAGAGACACATAAAGCCCAGGCTGCTGAGTGGTTGTTAGACAGGTAATTGTACCATATGCTCAGTGATCAAAGGGCTACTCTGAGTCTGCAATTTTTGGACAAAAACTGTAGCAAAGGGACCCTGGCATAGACCTTGTTGAGATATACAGTGAACTAATAGAACTAAATCCATCTGATCAGACAAAGTTGGCTTAATACTAAAAACTTAAGGGCATGCTTCTTCACTTTATGTAAATGCCACTATTCTATCCACAAAACCAGTGTAGGTTTCTCAAAAAAGCAGGAAAATACCTTTTCACTCTTTGATTTTGTGCACTAAATGCTCAGCAGGCACTGTCCAAAACCACAAGTTTAAATTTAGTTCTCAGATTTATTGAAGTCCATCTGGAGAGATTAAGTGTAGGTTTGAAACTTTAGTACTCAGACAAAATTTTCACCGAGCTCACTACACAGAAGCCAACAGGAAGTGGTGGAATACACTGAATCAGACTTGAACTTATGCTTTTGTGTTATTTCATCGTAGTATTTGTACTTGTGCAAACAGAATTTGCACATTCACAGACATTTTTCATTTGTGTCTTTGACTTTAAACATGTTTTATAATTTGACGTTAACTGAAAGAACTACAGATTTAAGGAAAATATATTTTTGCTTTTTTTCACATTTATTTCTGGCATTTTTTACACTTATTTCTGCCATCTTTTTTTTTTTTTTTACATTTATTTCTGACATCTAGGCCTACTCCTCTGAGTCATTCTCTCAAACCTGCTCTCTTTTTCTGTGAACACAAATACCAAAAGGTACAAAAATAAAGCACAACACGAGTTCAAGAGTAGATTCTGCACTCTTGGATATTTGATGCTAATCCATCAATGAACAGAGCAGAATGTATGTACGTGCTTTATTAAAATCTAGAACAGGAGCCAGGAGTTTATCATCTAATTACTGCCCCGGTCACTTGTGCTTGTGAGTAATAAGCATTTATCTGAAGGCTGAAATCTGTGCCACGGCTGTTCATTCGGAATGTGCATTGTTGTAGCACATCAATAATTTCTGACATTCTGACATTTACATTTTGAAAATTGCTGACTAATACAGGAGTTCAGAAGATGATGAATCCTCACAAAAGACTTAAAAACCTTTGGCTCACCAAAGTGCAGTACAACTGTCCAGCCTGCCAAGATACAAATAGATCTGCCAGTCATAATTAACAATTTTTGGTTGTTTTTGAGACAAGGAGGGATCCATATTCTAAATAAAAATAGATCTGTTCTTTTTTTTTTCCCAAAAATGACAAGGCACATTTTAATCCCTTGCTGTGGCATATCAGTTCCTTGACAGCATTACGTGTCAGACAATGTCAAAATTAGCAGTGCCTGGAGGGAAGGACATAGCCTCTTCCAGTTACCCGGTGAGAATCGTTACAGCTACTAGCTAGTTATACCCTCCATTTCATAACAGGCTCTTCACTGTGTTTACTAAGAGCAAGCACAGCATTCACTCATTCTTGTCTATTTTTATTTTCCCAAAATGTTGTCTTCTCTGTTACTTCATGTTAGCTAGCTAACAATAATTATATAATGCTGTCTGAGCCCTTTGAGCTCTTTCCATCTCAGTCACTGACAATGCTCAGAGCTGGATGTTGCATTTGAGCATAAGAAAAAAAAAAACTTCCATTTGATCACAGCCTCAGTATTTGAAAAGAAAACATCACAGTGCAGTGCACAGCAAATCTAAATCTGCTCTGTTAGCTCAGCGCTGGTGCTTGTACAGTGAGATAACCCTGAATACAAGATTTTACTATGACATCCTTAATCTTTAAGCAAAACAACCGCAGACTTCTCAACCAGTACTCACTATCTTAAGCAAATGTTGGTTTAAGTGCAGTAGTATTAGTACATCAGAATCATTTTTGGTTACTTGTCATACTGAAAATGTGATGAAGCAATTTACATTTCTTTTTGAGCTGACAAAATGATTAATGAACAACTGTCGAAATAATTCATTATCAAATAACTGTTACAGCCTTAGTGTGCACAAAATAGGAATGAAATGTTACTAATACTGCTAGTATACTACACTGCTCCAGTCAGGAAAAAAAATCTATTATATCTCAGTGCTTTAAGTTGAGTAGCCCCAAAGTAATGGTCATTCTGTACTGTTAAGCATCTATAATGGATTGGTACTCTGTATAAGCCAATACTAAAAGTTCAGCAAATCGAATCAGCATTGGCAGTGAAGAAATTGTATCTGTGCATCGCCAGATGTCATCTGGTGTCCATTTGCATTTGTCCATTAGTGCCAGAGTGTAGGGTAGTGGTATGTCTGACCTGGTGAGAATGAGGCGATCAAGGTTGATCCTCTGCTGCTTGGCGATCCAGGCGGCCCGGTACAGCCTCTCAGCCGTCTTCAGAACGTCACCATTGAGCCTCTGGATGAGCTGCTTCTCCGAGGCCACATAGAGCCGCTCCTGCTTCAGGTGATGGGCCAGAGTGTGGATGTCTGGCTTCACCATCTTCACCAGCTCAGGCAGGCAGAGAGGCAAAGGACTGGAGCAGAGAGGAGGCAGCAAGAGTCAGTCACACTCGAATACAGCAACTAATGATGGAAACTCTTGAGAAATAAGGTGAACTTGAGGTATAAAACGTCAGCTTTCAGTTTAGCTTTCAGAACACTAGTACAGATCAAAAATTCTACTCACAGCAAGTCATGGTAGCACTAAAACACTAAAACATGTATATAAGATGAAATTACACTTAGGCCTGTACTGCACCTGGCTGTATTACTGCACAAATTAAGTGCTACCTTTAATTTGTGCACAAGGAAGACAAGAGCTCAGTCTATTGCACTTGCTCAGTAGCTGCCACAAAAATATGGAGATCAGCACTGCAGATTAGATTAGGATTTACATAAGCACCAGTAAACACAGGGCTGTGTATCCAAAAAAAGTTTTAAAGTGTTAAATTCTTTCAATAGGATTTTCTTTTGATTTATGAGCCTATTTGCTGAAGAGTGTTTTGCAGATGAGAGACTCAGGTTCACTCCTTGGCCTGCTGCAGGATGTGTTCCAGTTGATGTCACGATTCAAGAAATGGCTCCTATTTGGATTTTTATATGATGATATATGGGTAATTATACTGTATTTGAAACTGTGATTAGTTTTTGATGGTGTGCTGAGTGGCGAGGTCAAAAGATAAACTGTAACTGGATTTGCCAAGTAGGAGTGAGGCAGCTTCCCAGATTTGTGGGGCCATCACAATGAATGTAAAACTTTTGTCTTAAAATAAATACCGAAACTGAAAACCGAAAATTACAGTAACTGCTACTATAATAAAAGTTTGGACAAGATTGGATTGATATAGTTAGTTAGGTCTATTAGTTTTTAGTTATTTTCTTATGAGCCCCCATATTACCAAACACAAATCAAGGAAAAGACAAATCTAGTTCATCACAGAATAAATGAACTAGTGAGCAGTAACGCCTTATGGTTCCTCGCATAGTGTCCACATTATACTACATTCAAAAGTAAAAGTATCCAGAAGACGAACAGGAAAAGGTCCTTTTTCCTGTAAAGCTTTGGCAGAATCCTTGGTCACACATGATGATCACGTCATACAAGGGAAGTGATCATCTGCATTCAGTGTGCTTCATGCACTCTGGCTTGGCCACAATAGCATGGCCCCACTCTCAAGCTCTTTCTCACAAGCTACGAGTGCCACGATACACACTAGAATATGCAAATTTCAGTCTCCCTTTCCCAGATATACATAGCCAGGACATAAAAACAGAATGAATGCATGAAATTTAAATGATTTCTTGGAGAATCCTTTGTACAAAGGGCTCTTTGTGACTGGCTGCTAACATGGCAAACACACCAGACTGTGGAGTGAGGACTCTGCGATGTGAATGAGAGCAGACCAGTGAAAACTGCCTCAGAGTGGGAATGGCAGCAAGGCAGTGTCAAAGCCTGCAAGCTAACAGACAACCACAACAGCATGGTTGATATGCCTGACAAATCGAATATGTTATGCAGATTTAAATATATAATGAGATAGGCTCTACATTCAAATCCCTTGATAATGCAGGGATAGATAGGATAGTGGCTCCTGATCAAGCTTATCCTCAATTACGGTTAACAGATTTTGTATCACTTTTTAAAGCTGATAATGGTTAGCTAAGTGTCAAGCGGTCTACAGTAACCTTTTAAATAATCAACAGATAGAAAAACATAAGTATAGCTATTTTTCCTTTTAATTTATTTAACATATGAGGGTGGAGTGACACGTGACCGACTGTCAAGTGCTTGTGCACCTCCATGCATGCACTCGCATGTTCTTGAACAGGCACATTCCTTACAGACCAGAGCAAAAGTGAAAAAGCAGCTAGGCTATGAAGTGACTAAAGCTGCCATGTCTCATGCCTTCCTGTGCCTGCCTGCTCCACAACAGGTCAGTCGGTTGTGCAGAGCTACCTGGTGAGTCAGTCGTGGAGCGCACTGGGGAACTCTAAAGCAGAAGAGAAACCAAACAACAGAGGGTGGGAGGGAAGGCATAGTCCGCAATTTTCAGAGTTGTGTGAGAGTGATCTTGCATGAGACACGCCAACTACTGAATACTGTTAAAACAATGAGTAACAATAGGACCAACCACCCAGTCCTAACATCTGTGTATGGATTGCATCAGAATTACACCAACAAGGTGGCATGAAACAAGAAGCAAGACTGACACAAAACAGTGAGTTCAAAATTATTCACATTAGGGCATGACTGACCACTTTGGTTCTCCACTGAACAATAGATTAGATATTGTTAATTTTAAGGACAAGAAAAAAAATAATGAAAAAAATAAATTCCATAACATGATGCAAGTAAACATCACAAAGCACCTCAGTGAAGGTGTTTGGTACGCAGCCCAATCTTGCCACTACATGAACACAGATAAAAACCAAAAGGAACAAAGTGCTTTTTATAGATATTAAAATGATTTCACTTTCTAAAAAAGGTATTGATGGACAACACCCCCCTCTCACTTCCGCTGCAAATAATTTCTTAGGCTGCTCAGTGAACAACTAGTACCATGTACAACATGAGACTAAACAGTGAGCTTTCCCGCCACTAGACAAAGTGTTGCCATTAAGTGGGCCTGGTGTTTGGAAACTAAGGCACAAAGACACAGAATGAATAAATACCCCCAATATTTTATAGTTGCTAATTGAGTTCAGGAGCATACAGATTACAATGTGAAACTTAAATTGGGTAAAGAAAATGTGAACACAAAACTCAAGCTCCTAGAAATCATTCACTGACTTTGTCACAATTCCCCACTGCAGTACAATGCCTCCAGCGATTTAGAGAGACACTAATAATGGAACATAAAAGAAATCTAATAAAACAACCTTTGCCTGTTTCCCTGTGTCACAGTGTATGTTAACTGAAGTATTTACTTCGCATGTAGTTAAGCACTGGTCCAAATATGATTTTAAGGACCCACTGCATTTGGTTTTATTATGATCTTGTATATTTAATCAAAAGATCACAAGTTGATTTCACAGTTTTGCCCAATTCCACTGTGATCCCAGTCACGCTTAGAAACCTCTAAGCGCTTGGAATTGATAACGATGTTAAATAAAACGACCCTGTGAAGAAAAATGTAGGCCTACCACTTAGTGGCATCAGCAACAAAACAAATGTCTCACTCCGAGCCCTAATCATCAGCAAGCCCCCATTCAGCTTTTTCTATTCTGACCTAACAAATTTATTACTGAATATCTGCCAATATCGTGTCCCCATCTGATGTTATTTTACTTTTTAATAGACAATCAAACAGTTGCCTCCCACAAGCATCACTCTTACCAATTTAGTGTCTGTAAAACCAAAACAAGGGGAAGAGAAGGGAAAGATAAGCTTAATTCTCAGTTAAGCAACAGATTTAGGAACAGTCAACAGCATGGCTTCCTTTCTTTTATCTGCAATTTACCATGTCATTGTTACTATATAAAAAATGAAGCTGTTGGGCTGCTTTCTGTCTAATTTCAAATAATTCCACACTACACAAATTACAAGAGCAAAGATGAGCAAGACAGGAATTCTTGAACACCCAATTTTAAAGCAAAAAAGCAAGTAACCCTTGTTGCTGTTTACCTGAGAACTAGACAAAATCTTGCTACATATTAGTGCTGAAACAATCAGGTTTTCACGAAATTTATTTTAATTCTGATAATAAAATAATAATTGTATTCATTTGTCAGTGAAATGGGGGTTCCAGTTGATAAGCTGACACTGTAAGCAATCTCTTGGGGTTTTAGTAAATTGGGATTGGCATTTATCATTATTTGACATTTCATAAGCTACAGTAATCAAGAGATTTAACTGATAATGTAAATAATTGTTTGTTGTAATCCTATCATGCATTTGATTTCCTCTGACTACAGTTCTTCACCTATTAATGGAAGGTGTCCACTTTTTTAAGTGTTGAGCTTCCTGACTTGCCACTCCCAAAGTCTATTGCTGACTAACCCTATTGACTGAGTTTTAAAAATTCATGTGGTGATATCTCGATTCTGATTTCCACATAGGAGTATGAAAATAAATGCAGAGAGGCTTGTGGTATCTGAGTGGCAACCAATTGAAGAGTATTTTCTGGCTAAACAAGTAGCCTGATGATATATTATTCAAAATAAACTGATCCATGTTGTATGAATTTCTATTGTAGATCATCAACATTATATGGACTGCGCCTTAATCTGTCTACCCATGATTTCGCAGCAGCACATGCTGTTTTTCTTTCTTTAAATCAAAATTCACAAATTGTCAGAGACCTGAAAATGACTCAATTCAGCAGGACAATATGCACTAGAGTACACCAGATACCAGTCAAGATCCAAACAGAGGAGAACCACACAGAGATGGCAGGTAGCCAGACAATTTGTTTACATCAGACACGCCTACCTTGGCTGACATAGGTAAAGGTTCAATGCGCTATCCTCTAAGTTCCTTACAGCACTGGGCTCAGCAGTGAACAACTTATCTCTTCATTTTTACTAATGGTAGTGCAAAAGTATCAATAGCAGATGTGACAAGTAATTCAATCACCACATACAGGTGGAGATAAATTAGTAGTGAGAGCTCCAAAGCGGGTTTATCTAAACAGCCCACAATAATGAAAACAGAAAATAAAACTTAAGTAATGAAGATAGCATTGAATGTGCAGTGTTTTTAAGGCAACAAGACCTTGGACAATTCTTGGGAAATGACCAGTGCAATCACTTAGATCAATAGCATCAGTTATATATAGACGAACAGCATGGGACAAAATGAGGAGACAGCCACTAATAGGATATTAACAGTGAAGGTTGCAATTCAGAGGCGTACAGGTACTGTTTTGTGCTGTTTAACGGCAGGATGCCATTATATCTTACATGACCCGAACCTCTGTACAGGTATTGAGCGTTAGGGACATTTGGACAAAACTCAGGAAAACATCTTGCCCCGACGAACGTGTGGGAGCAAATTTTACACAGGAGATTGAGAACCACCGACCCAGAAAAAAATCTTTAACATGCTAAACAATATAAGATGGCTTATCTGTATGGAATTCACTCGATCCGCATGTGTTGGCAACTAAGTTACCCAGCTTGGTGAAACACCTTACGTTAGCTATGCAGCCAGCAAAACTGGCTGAGTTAACTTAGCTAACATTAGCTAACACTTGCTAGGATAACTTAGCTAAGCTTGAAAATCGTATCTACTGAAATATATATATAGGTCAGCTAAACACCGTGAAGAACACAACAGTTGCGTAGCACATCAATGATACCAGCCAAGAAGGTTTGATGTTTGTTGCTGTGGAGAAGGAGCACGGATAACCAAACTGGCAAATTGGCTAACCTAGCATTGTCCAGCTAACGTTAACCAAGTTAAAGTCCGCTAACGTTAGCTAGCCAAACAGGATGAGCTAACGTTTAGCTAGTTAGCTGCGTTAGCTTAGCTACAGACTGCAAGCTGGTGAATGACCAAACATGAAAAAACAAAACACTGTAGCATAAATTCAGAAACGTACCAAGTGTGGTTAATGTGTATCGACTGTTCACAATTTCTCTAAATGTCGTTGATCATGAGATTTCTCGACTGAGAGTTGTCTGTTGGCGGATGGTCGTCTCACTCCGGCTTCTGCAGAAGCGAACACTGCTAACTGTCATTTGCTGTCATCACGAGGAGACCTGCGCCACTCGCATGCGCATAGGGTTTTCGGAAACATCCTAATAGTATTGCTCTTTGTACAACAGCCCACTTTCTGTTTTTTTTTTTTTAATGCACATTACTGATGTGTTTCCCAGTCTGGGGTCCAGGATCCCCTAACGTATGATACATAGATGGCAAAGAGGACAGTAAGGCCTCAGATGCTTTCTCATTGGAACTAAATTGATGGCTGAGTGAGGTCTAAATACTGAGCAATGTGTGCCACAGTTGAAAGAGTGAATGATGGAGTGATTTTTTTATTTATTTATTTATTTTTAGCAGTAAGGAAAAGGGTGGGCAAATACACCATTAAATGACCACTGTTTATTATTTCTGTATTAAAAATTCACTATATTTAAAACTCCATAAAGGAAAGAGAGAGATTAGTGCAAATAACGGTTTGTTTGTTTTTTCATTAATGTGTTTACAGACAAAGATGATGAAATGGAAGATTCAGGATATATTTAGAGAGATACTGTAAAAGGCATACATCATCTTGTTAAATGAACAAAACAGTCAGAACAAAGTCTTATACCAACTGCCCCCATTCCAGCTGGATTGAAGATGCCTATTAAGAGTGCTTGAAGCTTGAGTAACGACTGAGAACAGAATTTATTTATTTATTTATTTTTGTCACCATACTAAACTTTGACTTTAAACTACTAAGTATTTTATTGTGCAGATAAGTGAAAAACAAACAAACAAACAAAACGAATATATCTTCGTGTACAGTGGTAAGCAAGTATTTTTAGCCCAGCAACATGCCATAACAGCATTTGTCCACCTGATGGCAACATATAATTATTTTTAAAAACGCCA
>OMKZ01024268.1:9325-19978 GCA_900302535.1 Neoniphon sammara
AGACGTGACGCAAAAAGATCTGCCTCAGTCGGAGCTAGTTCTTTGACGTCGGCTTGGTGTGTCTATGGCCTTCGAGCTAATACAAGTTTTCATTGCCAGCCACCTACTATCCATCACAATAGTCTGTGCTGAAATGTTGGCATGAAGCAAATGACACTCACAGTATAACCAATAGATGTAGCCACTGAAGCTCTCCCTCAGCTCTCATTCATCACCTGTGCCTGTCAATGACGCACAAGATAAGACATAAGACTCATAAGAGCGTTCACTTGAGAAACTGAATACCAGACGGGACTGAAAACATTCTTTAATACCACAGGTGGATGATTCACTCAGTGAAAACACAATGAAGAGGAACATGACTTCTTTCAACTCGGTCCAGTATTCTTCACTGCACCCTTGTGAGCTCTGGTATGTGAGACTCTGATTGGGTGATTCAGACGACCATGTCTACAGCTTCACTCTGCACTGTGTGTGTGTGCATATGCTCGTGTGCTTGGATGTATACACACACACACACACACACACACACACACACACACTGCTAAATCAGCCTCAGGTGTACTCAGCAGTACCTTACTGACCGCAGACATGGCCTCACCCAGGATGTCTGGAGAAGACGCTATAGCTCTGACATCATCGACTCGTCCCATAAAATCCCCGATTCTCCATCATGTCCTTTCCCACACTTGACCTATGAGAGGCTCTTAACGAGGCAGAATCAATATCCAAATTATTCAGACACCGTGTGGAGGAAGTGTCCTTTGGTCAATTTAAAGTGAACTCAATTGTTATGGCAAAGAGGAGTTTCCATGCTGTTTATCTATAATTGCCTGTAAGCACCGTTTGGGTTTAATGTTCTATGTCCATCTGCTCCGCATATGGGTTTGAAGAACAGCCTCTAAGCTCTTTACAATGCACAATTAAGGAAATGTGTTTTTTCACCTGATACAGTTTGTAATGGAAAAGCTATCTAAGCCTAAAGAAATCCCCTCATCCATGTTACCAGCCACCCACCTGGATGATACCACGGCCACCGCTTGGAGCCTGGAAATGCAGCCTGCTAAATAAAGACAGACACCAGAGGCTCAATTTTATGCATCCCACACAAGCTTCAGTTGAGGCTTCTGCCCCACTGGTATGACTGAGGGAGAAGAAGAGGGAGAAGTGCAGCACATGAAAAATGCTGAATAACCATATCGAGAAGTTAACGTCTCTTGTATGGCGGTCACAGCCTGCAGCTCCCCAGGTTACTGCTGTTCACGTGACAAGAAGGAATTCCAGACACAAGCAATGAATGTGCTGTAAATAGACATAACATGCTTTGACAAGCTTCCTACAAATCTCTTTTTGTGACTGTTTGTCTCTTTTCCATTCTCTCTCTCTCTCTCTCTCTCTCTCTCTCTTGATTTCTCTCTTGCTTTTTTCCTACTCCACCCAGTTTATTAGTACTTCGAAGACCACAGATATTCTCTGTGAGCCATGCCAGTTCAGTTCAGAAAATAGAGTGCAGCGAAAACGTCCTTCTATAACCGAGCCAAGGCCTGAGCAGCTCCGTGCCGGGCTTGGGAGGCAGTTAGAGTCAGTGCTGCTTTCCCATTGCTCTCTGTGCATGGCCCAGGGTGATTTTATGTTAATGGGTTTTATGTCACAGTCCTCAGAGCTTTGCGGTTAGTCTGTCTGTGAGAGTCTGGGATGCAAACAAAGCTTCAGAAACAGTAAAAAGTCACCACAGAATGAGGGTCTCCACCAACTGGCAGATGAGTGACAAATTGCATACACAGTACTTTCCACTCGATGTGGCATATGGCATAGTATGCACAGAGGCGGCGTCCATCTACTTGCTTGTCTGTATGTGTGTGCAATTGTGAGTGTTATCGTGCTTGTACTGTACGTCTGTGTGTGAATGTGTGTGCGTGGTGGCGTTTGATTGTGTGCACCCATATGCATGCATGCATAGAGTTTGCTCTTGGCCGTCTCTGTGAGTATGTTTAGTCTAAGGACAGAAGGAACGGGCTTGTGGTTTGACAGAGACAAATGGAGTTTGTTCCTCTCTGGTGGATGTGTATCGCCACATGACATCATCGCTTTCATTCACATGCTGTTGGTTAGCTGGCCGGTCCGCTCTGGACATGCCCAGGCACTCAGATATATAATACATATGAGGCATGATTGAAAAAGAGAGAGCAAGAGGGAGAGAGAGCGATAGAGAGAGTGGAGTTGGGAGCAGTGGGTGATTAGCTAGTTGGTATGCCATTGTCACAGCATAGAGCAAGCTACTTTGCGGTATTACCAGAGCATTAACTGTATATGCAACATCAGCGTAAAAATATGCTGAGCAACAGTCACAGTGCCTTCTCATGAGAGAAAATGAGTGTAAAAAAATTAATAACACACTTAGAAATGGCAGAAAATGCCATACAGAGGCAGATTGAATACAAAATGCGGTCGGTTAGTTAACATCAGTAGAAAAAATAGCATTGTTGAATTTACTTGAGATTTGCTTCCCAAGGTACAGAAAAGAAATTTGTCAGGCAATTATTTTGCAGCATTTGTTTTCTGTTAGAAGCAAGAGGTTGTTCGGTCCCTTAAATACTAAGTTACATTGGGGAAAATTATCATAGTTCATAGCTGCTTTGATAATGTGTATTTATGCAATCTTGTAATAAAAAAGATCTCCAGCCCTTCCCTGGTTTGCTTACAAGCCTGTCTTCATGCCTACAGTGTGCAGCTGATCGTAAATGGTGTTTAACACCATCGCATGCGCTCGTTCCCACTTGAGGTAAGAGCAACTCTGGGCCTACAGTGCGTTTCTCAGTTGGCCCTGAAGAGAAGAAGTGTAATTTGTTACCGCCTTTTGAGTCTTATCACAGTTTCTGTGGTCCCATTTCTCTTTGCTTGGGCTCAGTAACATTTCCCGCCATATTCCTTTGATTAGGAGCACATCTGACTCCCATTAAAACTTCCACATACAGATCCAGGGGCTGCTTCAGAGCTGGATGGAAAGTTCTTTTTTTCTTTTTTCTTTTCTTTTTTCTTTTTTTTTTTCATCCAGCCAGAGGCCAACTTGAGCTCTTTATAGAAGAGAGAGCAGAATCTGCCTGAGAGTGAAGGTTTAGGGTGCTGGAATAAAGATGAGGGTCGAAGCAATGTTTTCTCATTAACACATCACCATGTTATGAAACAGTCCAGTCTCATGGGTTTTTAACATTCATAAATGAGCTTTCCATCAAATGAGCAACAAAACGTTGTTTTAATGATTTAACCAACACCATAAATGGGTATGTCTGAGAAAGATTTTTGGATTAAATGCTGTCTGCCTTTGGCCAATAAAGCCCTAAGCCAAATGCCATTCAAAGCCTGGGAATTATCTTGAAATGGATGACAGTTCCATCACAGACTATTTTCACAAATTCATTTTTCCACCAGTTAAATAGGAAAGGAAAAAGAGACAGCAGAGAAAATATGCTTTTACTGTAGTGGACATGTGCTGACTGTGGCACAACTGTAAGGCCGTAAAAGCAGCCAGAGGACAAAGAAGAGCTTGGCCAACTGGGCCAGTGGTTGGCAAGGACAATAGGAAGTGACATGACTAATCCATGGGCTCTGGGGAGGAAATGACATGCTGTGGAAAGCCTCGGGGTCCTTGGATCCCACAGAGCATCAGCCGATGTTGAGTCCGCCCCTGAAGGAAAGGAAGTCATTTCACAAACCGGGCACAGATTCTGATTTCTGTTTGCCTGTGTCCCTCTGGCCGGCTTGTCACTCTGACAGCAGTGCAGCATGTAATACAGATGACTGACTGTGATGAGCAGGAACAGACGCCATTACATCCTATCAGCTCAGTTGACACAGCTCTGTCAGCCTCTCTGCTCTTTATTTTCACTGTGAAGCATCAATGGTTGAATGTGTGTGTGCGTTAAATGTGTTTGTGTGCATGTGCGCACATGTGCATATTGTTGGACGCCCACAAGCCTGTGAATGTGTGGCTGTGAGTCTGTATGCATGTTCACTCTTGATATAAGTGGTTTATTCAAGGAATCTGAACAGAAGTCTTAAAACATTTTGACTTCACTCTGGATTGATCAAAGCCTGAAACACCATATGGGTCTTATTACCATTTACACCCAGCTTCAAATGAGCTACCAGCCCCACTATATCATCACAGATTCATGGCACTGACAGACCAGTTATTTCTGTTCATGCAATCCTGCCACAACAACCCAAGCATGTTGTAATTTCAGCACATTGCCAGGAATTAATCGTCAGGTTTTTGCCAGAAAACATAAATCAGTCGCCTGCATCGTTTCAGCGTCTGTCCCCCCTGCACAGCAAGAAGCAGTCAGGCCTGTGCACCTCTGAAAACTATTTATGTCAAACGCTGGGGTGGGCCATAACAAACCATGAAATCAGCTTTTTGGGATGCTCAGACAGCAGAGACCAAGGAAAGTAAAGGTGATGTCCAAAATATTCACTCCATTTGGAGCAATTAAAAAAAGGGGCAAACGGTAAATTAAACAGAGAAATAGGAAGAAAAATGTCTCAACATATTAGGGACAAGAGACAAAAAGTATAGCAAAACAAATCCAATTTACTCCCAGTTTGTTATTTTCACAAATAATCAATCCTCTTTTGTTGATTACATCTAATGTCAGTGTACTCAAAATGAAAACAAGACATCTGATAATATCTGGACGAATAATCAATAGCAACATATTTCTAATGAATGACTTTGTCATAATAATAATGCTCGACGAGATGCTTGTTTTTATAAGTCCTTATTTCCTGCATGTCTGGCTCTTTTCTAGTATTAGCTAAGAGTTCCTAAGGTCCAACTAAAACAAAGATGACGTTGGTAGCTGAGGTACTGCCCTAAACCACCATCCAATCTATCTGCTGATCTCAGCCTAGATCCTGTCCAGACAATACCCCACTTCCCCCGCTGCACCAATCAAAACACATACCATTATACAGCAGCCAGGAGAGAGGCCAGGAGATGGAAAACAGGGAGAAAGAGAGGGGAAGGTGACACAGAGAAAAAGAAATAAAGGGGTACGAGAAGAGAAAAATACAAGAGGGTTAGCCAGTACTGCTGGAAAGCCAAAGTCATCAAATGAAGAGAGCATTTGTGTAGTCTATTTCCACCAGTCTCTCCTCCTGTGTTTAGTCTTTGTAGAGCTCTGATACTCATGGCGCTGAGGGGCAATGCTGACTGCATTTCCTCCACTCTCCAGTGCTCTCAAAGAAAACCCATTCACTGGGATAGACAGCAGTCCCAAGCCCCTGGTACTGTTCAGGCCAGCGCCTCGCCGACCTGCGGGACCTTGGGCTGCTGGTCAGGGGGGCTGAACTCGGCCCTCCCCTGGTGCTCTCTGACAGAGTCTCTTATCCAGCTTGGCCAAGTCTTGGCAGAGAATCTGAGGCCTGACAAAGCCCAGCTCTGTCTCTCTGATCCAGCCCACTGAGTTTTAAGCTTTTACAGATGTGTGGAGAAAGTGGGCATGGAGCAGGCCTGGGACGGGACAGCTGACTAACTGGATGCAGGGTGCTAAATCTGCCTTTCAACAACTGTCTGATGAATCCCTCACTGTGGGAAGCATGTCTGCTTCCCCTCTTGCTGCAGAGCGAGCTCAGAGCTAAAGCAATAGATACAATGCATTTATATATCCAGGGCCCGTTGGGTATTGTTAGCATTGTGTTGACTATGTAATTAGAGTAATCAGGGTCTTGATCGTGAAGAAAATATACACACTGCAGCCTTTAACCAAGACTGACAAGGCAGAATTTGGATGCGAAGATATCTGAGCCATATTTTTTGTTGTATTTGGGGCAGGCAGCCAAATGTCTTATCAGTTCTTATGTTGTTTTCCTTCGTCTCTGTACTGATGATCTCCAGAAGTTGAGAGAGTCTGATGAAGAATGTAATTTCTTTTGACATCAAATTTCTCCCAGGATCACTCACAATCACACAGTCGTCATGCTTTTGCCATCAAGCAAGCCACTGGAAAATCTGGAAAAATATAACATATCTGCGATCAACTCCTCAGATGCCTGAAACAAGTCACAGCAGCCATTACACAGAAATGAACTGCGAAACTTCAAAGCAGACAGATGAGGTCGACTTTGATGACATCTAGATTATGTCATGGTGGCTGGATACGAAAAGATTTATTCAACATGATGCTCAAACAGATGTCAACAATCTGTGTTGCCATGTGAGTGCCCCTATGCTTCCTTTTTCAGTCAGGAAAATGAGCAAGGGGGTCCAGTGTGGTGAAATCCAGATCCTGGGGCAGTGGCGGCCTGGCTTGGCCGGCTCCCATCTCCAGCTTGTCATCCCCCACTACAAATACTCCAACATGCTTTGATTCCATTTTCTGCATCTCTGATCAAGGCCAACTGCAAGCTTGGAAAGACCGAGCACATCCTGAATCCATTAGAGGGTGAAGGAATGGAGACAGCATCCTCTACTGTACTGCTGAGCCATTCTGCCAGTGCCGCCCAGATATACATGAGAATAACAGATAACCGTCAGCAAGGCTTGGGCCTAGAGAGAGTAATGCCAAGCTGTGGTTTATTTACTTTTAAGCTGCTTTATCAGTAAACCCAAGGGCCAAGATCTGCATATATTACAGTGTTTTTTTATTTGTGACAGTTAGGGTTAGCTGAGGTAATGGATGAATGAATGACATAGGAATTTTATTGGACAGGATGGATGGAGGGCGGGTGGGTTACTAACAAGGATGTCAGACTGTGGGTGGGTGTGTATGTGCAGAGAGATGGAGTGGATAAGGATGTGGTGGTTGGCTAAAATAAAATGTGTGTGTGTGTGAGGTGCAATAGGGGCACCATCCTCATCTCTTTTCCTGGCATATTCCCAGACGTGTTGTTTTAAACATGAATAGGAGCTGTACTGTGCTTCCCTGTGTTTGAAAGCAGCTCCGCCCCCTCCCTGCAGCCATCCCCTCTGACTCAGTGCAGCCTGGCATCGGTTAGGTCAGACTCCATTAGAGAAAAACACTGACCCACGCTAGTCATTCTGCCAAACACTTCCTGAGAAAAGAAATAAGGATTGAATGTTGTGCAGGCTATATTTACATTGAGTCACAGCTGGGTCTAAAGTGTCTCCCAACCTGATATTTCATGCGTGCCATTAATAGGTGGGGAATGAATGTGGAGGAAGTCGCTAGAAGTTACTGAATTACTGATGGAAGCTTATCGGAGGATCAGGCAACAATGAGTCCTCAGTGGACTCCAAAAAGAAAAAATAAATTGCTTCTGGCGGGTGACAACATCACATCTCCAAAGTGTCAGCTTTTCAGGAAGATGGAAAACAGCCTTGTTTTGAAAGAGTCCGCCAAGCCTTTTTCACAATAGGGTTTGAACGGGTTTCTTAAGGCCAAGGGAGTAAGAGAAATATGTAATTCGTCAACTGCAGTTAAAACAACAAAAAAGAAGTCACCAAATTGGATTTTTGAGGTTTCTTGTGACAGCGGTGAAATGCATGACGACTGTTCTTTTTCCTTTGAAAGCTCTGAAATATTCTTTCGTGCAAGAGTGTCAAAAATTACGAGAAAACAAATCATGCTAAATGCAGCCGGCGTGAGTAATCAAGACAGGAAAAACACACCAGTGCAACGCAACAATGTTATTATTGTCTGTAGAATCAAAGCGAAGGATAGGTCATTTTGCTTGGGATTAAATCCAAACCAGCATTTTGCTTCCTAAATCTGAGTCAGTAACCATTATGTATGCTTTCCAAGGGCAAGTCTAATTACTGGCTACAGCCGGGGTTAACTAACAATTTGGGTTCTACAATATTTCCCCTCATAAACCTTTAGTAATGTAAGGCAAGACCAAACAACCCATTAAAATCAGAGAAGAAAAAAACAGAAGGATGTGACAAATATCTCTCTCTGCAGAGAATACACCAATATGGGTGAGCTGTGGAGGTTGAGCAGCTTGGAGAAAACATTCCAGTCAGTCGCAATACCACAAGCGCGAAGAAAATGAGTTCAGCTCAGGCTGTGTGACGACAAAAGTTAAAATTACACACGGTCACAATAGTATGAGTTGTAACTGAGTATGATATCATAAACTCTGCTATGTTTTCTCTCTCATTACAAAGGGACAAGTGACAGGATACAAGATGGAAAAGATCTGACACCGTTTCAGATAGAAGAAAACATTATTCTGATAGAGAAGACTTAAACTGCAATAACCTTAAATCTATAAAAACATTTATGTCTATCACTTTGTTTGGAGCATCCAGTGTTAATATTAACCTAAAATCAACTTATGCCGAGTATTGGGTTATTTCTTAAGTATCTAATCCAAACCTTAACTCAAGTGATACAAACTTGGTAAGTTGAGTATTTACATTGGAACGTTTCATATGAAATTAAGTATCAACAATGACTCAGTCGTAAAACTAAGCTGAAACAAAGATGATACTGTATTGAATATTAACATTGCACTGTCCGAATAAAGTGTGACCGAATATTCTCATACTGAACAAACAATTGAATCACTTTAAAAAGGAAGAAAAAAAAAAGAATAACATCATCATGTAACATGGCAGGCATTGTGGTGATATTTGCAAACACACTGGGTATTGATATTACAGCAAAGTCAGTTGTGAGAGCGTCCCGGGGGACACACCCAAATATAAACAGCCAGAAATAAATACCTGCCAATCTAGCCAGCGGCGGCCATCAGGGCCTATTGGATTACAGTGCCGAATAAGAAAATGAGAAAATAAATAGCTGGAAGTACCAAGTTCCTGTGAAGCCTCACTAAAGAAAACCAAATTGGAGTCCTGTTCCAACCCACAGGTGATCAAGCCAGCATAAAAGCGAGCTAATGAATTCAGCACCGCAGTCCTTGATGTGTCTGGGTTTTGGGGTCCTGGTTGAGGGGGCGTTTGACCCGTACAGTCGGGTTCTGGGTGGCTGCCTGGAGCTCTCCATTGGGCCGTTTTCAAGGGCCACAAAGTCGCGCCTGGGTCTCAGTTTCGTGACCCACTTAAAGGCTATGTGTTGGCAAACGCGCCACAGAGGCTCTCGTCCGGCAGCCAACCTGGTTTGCTCCACTCCTGGTCTGCCAAACTCACAGGCTTAGCAACCCCACTCTTATTTTTACTCCCCTCTAATTAGGGGCCGGGTGGACCGAGAGGAGAGACATAGAGAGAAAGAGGGGATAGACAGATGCAAAGAGAGCTGTGGAAGTATTTAAAAAGGGAGAAGAAAGTGAAAAGATGGCGATAAAAGAAGTGCAAGAGAGGGGGAAAAAAAATCGAAGGGTGGGGGTGGTTTGATGGGGAAATCGAGCCAAGTGAGAAAGATAGAGATGTAGATTCGTACTCTGTGCCGAAGGAGAAAGAATGCTTTGTTTGGCTTTTCATAAGGTTATGTTATGATAACCCTCGGCATGAAAATATTTATGAACTCAGCGGAGTGGGGAAGAAAAGGCCCTTAATAAAAGAGCATGTTGGACATTTGCTGGCATAAGTTCCCATTAATGCTGTTGTGCAAGTTACACCAGAAACATGAAGTCACTCTGCTCCTCAGGCTTACACCCACACTAAAATCCACCACAGACCCACACTCAGCTCCATTGTTGCTCTTATTCTCTCGACTTTGAAGCGAGTATTATGACTAGAAACTGTCTGCGCGACTCTCATCTCTGTGAAACAATACCTCCCAAAGCCGGGCCTTCTTTCAACACTCTGCACAGTGAAGATTTTGGAAGACTTTAAGCGCGCTGGCTGATCGGCTCCAGAGGAATGAACAGGCACGGTGCACCAGAGAGGGAATGTCTTGTTCTTGCTGCAGGGTGACCAAGGTCAAGTACTTGGGGTCAAGCTCATACATCCACTGGCAAATTGAAAGATGTCAGGAATGTGTTACTACTGCAAGGCCTGGTGAGCATTCCCATATCTGGTCAGCGTGGACTGGATGCCTGTGCAAAGCGGTGGGGTGAATTGCTGTGTGCATTTAGCAGTGAGTCACGTCTTTGTGTTTAGCGGCCGTTTTAGCGCTGGGATTCTTGCAGATGCGGCACTGCCCTCTGAATCCCATTATCATACATTTAACCCAATGATAGTTTGCAGCTTCAGACACACACGCCACACAGGATGAAAAAGATGCATCTAAATTTGAATGCGTGGCTCGAGCGAGATATGATGAGTCCTTACGGCTCTGCCTCACCCACGAGGAGAGCATGTTTGACAGGAAGGGGGTGCCAGACGTCTCAAATTGGTCCCAGACTAAAATACTCCCCTGTTTTGAAGACATATTTTCTTTCCATTGCACCCTTCTCTTCCTCCCTCTCCTCTTCTCCCTTTTTTTTTCCTCCGACCTTCTTCCATCGAGGGATCAGGCCAAGCCACTTAGTCATTTACTGCATCGTTACGCTTATCACTCATACACACTAAATAGAGCAGATTTTATTTAGCTGTTTTATTATTGTTGTAGTGACTTTTATTAATTCAAGCACATATTATTTCAACCCAACTGAGTGAATTAGTGAATGATATATACCACAACCTCGACTCTTTCTCTCTGTCTCTCTCTCTCTTTCTCACACACACACACACACACACACACACACACACACACACACACAAAGTGATCATTAAAGCATTAGACCATG
>OMKZ01024278.1:8135-18642 GCA_900302535.1 Neoniphon sammara
CCCCAAAATTTATTATGTGCCCTGTTCCTTTACTTATAACCCAGCTACATATGGGAGCTTGAGCCCAGCTCCTCCTGTTGAAGGACAGACGCTCCAGATCACCAGGGTGTCTGTCATCTTGTCGCCCTGTCACCCTGTCAACCCAACATTGTGATGTATGTATTCTAAGTTTCATTTTGTCAATTTTGAATTTACTCATGCAATTCTGAAAGTTCCGTGGATGCTGGGTTCCTCACATAGTATTCTCTGAATGCAGGGTCCTGTAGTTTCCCATTTAGAAGGATTTTAGTGAAACACAAAAAGATATTTAGGTGCTTTTGTAGAGTAATGACCCGTATCTTTGGTATAATGGTCATAAATCATGGACCACAAATTTTAGAGGCTGGCAATGAATCTTGTCAAAGCAAAATCAGAGACCAGTGCTGCAAAGGGAAAGACTGAGCCATACTAAAGAATTCCATTAAACATCCAATATGGACGGAAGCTAATGCCGTCTTCCAATACGATTTAAATATCACAATTAAATAAATCAGGATTCAAGATTCATCTCATTAGTATTCTGCTCTAGACCTAAGGCACTTAAAGGAATTACTGCTTTATATTTCAACCATTAAATTTGTATGACGCTAGTAAAAATGTGACTATTGTCTTTCCAATCAGTAGCAACCCCACAGCCTTGCTTTTGTTCTCTACTGGAACCACTTCAGGAGTTTGGGGTACAAAATGTATTTTCTTTTCACATACATTACACAATGATATGCTGCAGGACATCTTACATTTGCTGAGCAACCAGAACCTGATATTTCATCAAAATTTTGCATAGACTTTAGGATGAGGCAATGATGCAAGTCTGCACATGACAAGATTCAGTGACAGCGGACTCTCGAGCGGTCCAGACTTCAAATGGTAGGTGACAAGATGTTTAGGTCTCAAAGGTCTGGCCTCACAGGACTGGAGCCAGCAAGACAGAAAGCCAAATGGATCATTAGTGTAGACATGTGCGTGTTAGCACGTCCATGGTTGGGTCGAGCACTGGAGAAACATTCCATTATAAAAATTGTAATCATGCCCGCTCTATATGTCTGTTTGCTTTGCAGTAAAAAGTACTTTTTCTCTGGCAAGATAGTTCAAAGGTGATGAAAGGGAAGAAAAAAAACTCTCTCTCTCTCTCTCTCTCTCACACACACACACACACACACACACACACACTAATATAAATGCCCAGCACATTTATTTTTGAGGTAGATAAGGACCTTCCTGTCTATACCTACACCTATTAATTCAGAATTTACATTTTACATTTATATACTGCATTTTTATGGTTTTGCTCGTCTAACATGTCATCATAAATTCTTCATTGTCTTCTTGTCGTCTAGTCTTCTTTTTTTACACTTTTGGCTATCCCTTTTAGCATACTGGCATGCCAGTAATTTTATTTATTTATTTATTTATATAATCTACCACAGGTTTATAGTAGAATTTGACATGAACAATACTGGTGGATTCAAACATGTCTTAAACCATGTTGTCAAAAAATTGTCGAACTAAATGTAAACCTGCTATAAGTTAAATCACATTATACCCCCTCTCAACAAATAAGCGGGGATAAAAAGATGTCATCTTCTTTTGCTTATCTTTTGGTTATGATACAAAGATGCTGTATGAAAAAAAAGAAAACTTTTCTTATCTGAAAAGCTGTTGTTGCTTTTTGTATTTGTATGTCCCAGTAACAAAAACAACCTGCAAAACATTATTTTCTTCAGTCACCATTTACAGTAAAAATAAAGAACTATAATTTGCTGAGTGTCAACATATCCTTTGGTATTATCTTATCGGCAATATACTGCACTTATATTTCAAGATTGTCTACAATTATTTCACAGGTTCTTTCGATACTGACAATGAATACTGACAGTTGGAGAAAACAAAGTCTCTATACAATAAGGCCAGGTCCAAAACATAACTTTTACATGGGTACTAGACATAATTCATGATGGAGAGGCCCCAAGTCAAACTGTCCACATAAAGTATTTAGGTTATTCACCTTTGTCATTAAGTGATAAAGGCAGATGACATTGAGCTTACTTACTAGGTTGCCCGCAGTGGAAGAAATAAGTCCGGGAAAGAGATAAGAATGAAAGGCAGAGAAGGGGAGTATCCAGGGAAGGTTTTAATCACAGTGATTCATAAGCTGATTAATCAGTGTGTTCCTCCAAGCACTGTACCATTTCTTCGTCTGAGGACGCCATGAAACGTGACAAACATGCGACAGTCATTCATTAGTTGCCCATAAGTCCTGTAGCTTTGTTGCTGTTCACAAATAATTAAAAGGCTCTAAGTTGCCACTTTCATCTTCTCAACAAGGGCCTACTATAAAGGACATTAAGAGGATTTTAAGAAGCCCTTTAGTTTGGGCAGTTTTGGCTCACATCTTTTTCAGAATAACTCAGTAAACTAAATGTATTGGGGAAATGACTTCATTTACATGTGGCATTAAAGTATAATCTGTTTCTGGATGTCTTATCCGAATGAGGAAAAATGCATGTTGGTATAAAGTGTAAATGTGCATGGCACCCAATGTAATCGATTACACTGGGTAAGTGATTCTGCATTATCATCAGATCTCAGCCAGAGTCTGCCATGAGTAAATGCAATCCCCACTGTGTTCACATTAGTGAGCCAGTATCCACCCACAGAGTGGAAATATCATCACCGTGGGTATAAACTTGATCAAGCACCTCCTACTACAGAGACACGGCAGATTACCCCTTCTGCAATAAAGAAAAGTAAGTAGAGTGTGGCAGGTTATAAGGTCACTCCTGGTGACTCTATACATGTCATATTTGCTTTTGCTGACAATAGACAGATTAGCCCTCTCGCTACCTTCTCATCTGTTTTGCATGGCGTGCATGAAAAATGAGATCCAACCACAATGACAGGGTGTGATGTGATTGTTTATTATCCAGATAGTATATCCAGATGAGGACTGCGTTTTACTACCAGTCGTAAATAAGGTAAATGAGGTATTTGATGCAGGGTAATGTCGACAGCACAGTAGACATTAGGCTATACATTACAGTCAATACTCATCCAGTATTGTCTATTTCCTTTATGGTATTGACACAAACACCTCCTATAATCTTTCCTTGAAAATTTAAACTCACAGCAAAGTCATGCAGCAGTCAACCCTGTTTGCAAGGAGAGTTAAATCTGTCTGACAAATAAGGAAGCATCTGGCCCCTGTGGTGTATCGAGGCTTTGCAGTTTTGTCACAAATCTCTTAGGAAATTGGATAACTTACAATAAATGAATAATGAATAAATGGAACAGCCAGGCTAGAAAATTCAGCTTTTGTAAGTTTCAAGTTTTTAGAAATCATTCTACTATCACTTTCTCTGAAGCACCTTTGTTTAGGACATTAGCTATAACACAATAAATGTTTATAAATGACATTATCTCAAAGCACCTACACTGATCTATAGTCAAGTCAAGTCATTTTATTTATTAAGCACATTTAAATACAACAAAAGTTGCCCAAAGTGCTGCACATCTGACAAATAAAAATATAGAAAAGATGAAGAGAAAAAGACAAGTTAAAACAGATAAGCCATAAATAAAATAAATGCATGTTAGGCAATAAAAGTTAGGTGATTAAAACCAAATAAAACCAAAAACATTGTATAGTAATTTACATGGGTAGTCATAAATACCGTATAATAAAAGATTGACATTGGATCTACACCTGAAAAGCCAGAGTTAAAAAATATGTTTATATTCCTGATTTGAAAGCTGGCAGTGAAGCTTAAGTGCACTTAAGTTATAACTGCTTAGGAAGCTCATTTATAATGTTTTATAAATATTTTGTTACAACTATCAACTACTACCCTTGATCTGCAGGTGCTAAGCCAATATGAGCATGAACATGAATTGCCATGCCAAAAAATATCTCACAAATGCAGAGTGGACAAAGGGCTGTGCTCCAACAACAGCTGAACCAACAGGACCCTCATTATACAAGAACAATAAAGAAACAGTAAATTGAAAGACATTTGAACTCCAACACAACATGTTAAACCAGTGTTTCATGCAAAGACTCAGACATGACAACTGAATATTAGTAGAAAAATTCTGGAAAAAAAAAAAATCCCATTTGTTAGCTCAGCAGGAAAAACATGCATGACACCTTCAGATATCAGTAATACATTCAACACCCTCACCCAAAGCCCATATTTAACAGACATCGCTCCTCAGTAATTTAGAGCTATCCCAAATAAGCAAGGACCAAGCTAACACACTGAACAAATAACAACGTGATGCCAAGAAATAAAGCTGGAGGACCTGACAGCTTTTCTGCTATCACTTCTGGAATAAAGTTTCAACACTACTTCCCACAATGACACTGAACCTTTAACCCAATTTGAAAATCCCACCACAAATGAACACAGCCCTCATCTCAGCACTAGTGAAAAACCCAAGTCCATAAAAAAAAAAAAACTGCAATCTCAAAATATAATAAGATCATCACTAAAACATCCAGTTGTAACTGCATTTATTAAAGGGCGAGTGGTACCAGTGGATGTGGGAGCTTGTTGGCCAAGTAGCTCCGGTATCCGATTCCAGGTATACAACAAAATATTTTTTTAGCTATAGATTTTTAATTTCGCCCAAAACATTAACCCTCATATGAGTTTTCAATTACAAATAATAATAAAAAAAGATGACTTCTGTGATGTACATTAAACCTGTAGATAAAAATGCTCACAGAACACCATTGTGAAGCTATTTAAAGGACTGTCCACCTCCAAATAACTTGACAATGAAGCAGGTAAATAATAACAATCTTAACCATTAGGCATGATGGGAAAAAAACTATAACAATAAGACCTAGGCTGACACAAACTGTCCTTTAAAGGGAGACACTCATCAAATATTTGTGCTCGAATTATTCAGTCCGATTAACATCTCATCAAAAGAGACAAAAGAAAAACAATAATTGTATCACTAGATACAGAAAAGGCATTTGATAGAGTAGAGAGTTCTTATTTTCAGTATTCATTTTGGAGAGTAGATTTGGAGAGTAGGATACAAATACTGTAAAACTCATCCATGGCAACAGGCACCCCTAACTAAGTTTCACACTACACAGGAGGACCTGACAAGGATGCCCATTATCACATCACTTTTCACCCAGTTCACTGAACCACTTCCAGCAAGTATACCACACAGTCCTTACATTAAAATAGCCACACACATCACAATATCAGCCTGTATGCAGATGATATATTGCTTTCTCTAAAAGATCTGTCAGACTCTCCTAAACCATCAAACCTCTCCTTTTGCAAATATCTGACTGAGCTATAAATGGGACAAAAATCAACTATTACCACCACATGTGGTGATGACAGGATGACAGTATATTCTAATGGTTAAAAAAAAAAAGATGAAACTGTCAACCTTAGAGAAATACAAATATATATATATTATAATTTATGGCTAATCAACTACAGTACATCACTAATTGGATTCATCACAACCAAAAGACACCCTATGGTGAGAAAAAGAACAATCAGAATGTAAAGAGTCATCAATCTCCGATCTACCATTACTCAGCAACACCACAAAACAACACAGCTGCTTGAAAAATGCTGTTATTTCAGCAACTCTGACAGCCTGCTGGAAAATGAATAAAACTTAAAAATCCACAGTGAAATCTTGTACCTGCACTCCACAAAACTAACCTACAACCCATACAATACAAGGTAATCCACAGGGCTCACATGTGTAAGGTGTATAAAATGTGATTCAGAGACTCATCCCCAGACTACATTGTGTACCTGTTCTTGTCTTTAGAAATCCTAACTAAAAACAGGTATTTCAAAGGAGGGGGGTCATCTTAAAATCAGGATTGCCTTATATTTGTGTGTCTAGCATAACTTAAACAATTTTGATCCGATCTATACCAAACTTGGTGGAAGTGTTATGGACCAGGAAATGAAGAACTAAGTAGATTTTGAGAAGAATTGGCCAAAAGCCAAGGTCACGGGGTAAGGTCAAATTTTTAGCCCAATGCTACTACATGGGGAATATTTATAATGGCCATATGGTAAGAGATACACATATGGTTACTATTAAACACTTATACACATATATGACCTTTCTATTGGTCATATGACCCTTGACCTTCAGTGACGCTGAAAGGTTTTACTGATGCAAAAAAAATTCCACACATTTTTGGTCTTCTAGCATTTCACTGTCAATCATGCAGGGCGCAGGTGTTGCACTCTCTTAGTGCTTAGTGCTGATGATTGACCTATGTTGGTTAGCTTTCCCTGATGGATAATTGGGACCAAGATTATGTATTGGTGTTTCATTTTCAATTTATAACAGATCATACAAAAAAAAAGGTCCTGGTTTTGGCATGTTACAAATTGATCTGTCTTGGTTGGATTACGGTGTCAGTAACAGCAAGAGAGTAAGGGATTGTTATGTGAAGAATACGCCACAAACCTTTCAAAAAACAGTGATTGTTCTGAACTTCATATTACTAAAAAGAATAAAAGATAAGTTTTGAACGACATCCCAGACATGATACATTAATGTCTGCTGTCCTTGGTCAACTATAAATAGAACTCAGATTAACATCAGTCTTGGTGGCTGAGTGGACTGTGGCTGTGCAAGATATTTTGTTAAGTGGGGAGGTTGAAGTTTAATCCCCACTTAAAGTGAAGGCACTGATGCAGTGGCACTGACTATATACCAGAATGTTCATTGGTGGGGGTTGGAGATAGTGCAGGAACACATTTGTGAAGATAGAGGACAGAAAGGGTGACCATGGTTGAACAATTTAAGCTCAGTAAAAAAATGGGACTTAAAAAAGATGATCTTTGTCTATATGTTTGTCTTACTACTTTTTTTTTTTTTTGCTTCTTTTTTTCCTTTCTAATCTTAAGAAAATCAGCCTTTTGACATCAGAACCATTTAACTGTCATGATCGACAATTGCATATGCCCTCTAATGTGTTACTTGGTTATTTGATAGTGTGTGGATAACCTTGAAATAACTGTGGAGAGACATTCAAGGGGAGTTACACATTCATTCCCTAAGAGGCTAAAATCATTTATAGGCCTAAGCAGGTTATTTTTATCATTTATGTGCTTTTTGCCATCAGCTTAGCCTAGATATTGGGAATTATGTGAAATTGTAAATGTACAATTGGGTTGGTTGTATAGGGTTTGATACTTAAGTTGTTATATTGGTCGGCAGACCAAGCAGACCAAACAAGTGGTGAACATGAGACTAACACTGCACTAATTTGTTCATGCTGCACACTAATTTGCAGCAGAATGCCTTTTTATTCTTGTCAATTTAAACAGGCAGCAAAATGTCTAGAAATGTAAGTAAGGTCAGGATAATACAACACTCATTCCCACCTCCTAATTTGTCACTTTATTTGATTTTCCTATTCTGCATAAAAGTCTAACTGCATTGCATAAGGAAATTGTTAACCTTTTAATGAACAAACTCATTAAAATGGGGGCTATTTTCAGATATATCCCAGTTGGTTTCTGAGCACCAGATTGAAACATTTTTCAATTACATACAGCCCCAAAGAGGCAGAGGGCTTTCATGGCCTTTTCTGAAGCCACATCATTAAAATCCAACTAGGGGCTGTCCAGTGGAACCACCGTACTAGGACACTTACTCAATGTACCCTTAATGGTGAAAGATTTGATGCCTGGTCCTTCTGTTCGAACAATTCGGACTAAGAGGAATTATTCAGCTTTTCTCATTGTCGCTGTAGTCATTTCTTGCATGTGATTTTAGAATAACTTTGCAAACACCTGCACAAAATTGCAAATATGTCTAGGACAACACACACACACACACACACACACACACACACACACACACACACACACCAAATGATCAGCACAATATGCATTCCCCAGTATGTATGACTTCAGATGTGCAATTCTTTTGCCTGCATACTTTGTTGAGGCTCCAAAACACGATATCAGCACTGCCACCAGCCCCATAATATATGGACTGTTAGAATGGAGAGTTGGAGTCCTTTGTCCTTCTGTAGCTCTGAGGGCTGGAGAGATCAGCTTAGAAACAGCAACCTGGTACTGAAGCTCCCACAAAGGGCAAGGAAGAGAGAATAGTGTGAATAGCAAAAATAGTTCATTCAAAAGACAGATTGATGGGGGAAAAAAAAAAACAAAAGCTGGAACAATAGCAGGAATAAGGAAGAAAGAGACGAGAATCGGGGCACCGTGGTCTGCGTGCCACCAGGGGCACACACAACACAGTGCCTGTCAGCTGGACATACTCACTAACTTGGAAGGACAACAGGGGTTGGGATTTGGCCATCAAGGGTGCAAGCTGTCAGTGTCCTCCCTCATCCTATCCCTTGGTTCCTCCCTGTAAATCCCTGAGTTGAACATCAAGGCCATTGTGATCTGATTTCATCCTGTTTATCTGGTTCAACATGCTCAGCCACCAGAGGTTTGGGGCACAAGAGTTGTTTTTTTCCCCCCTCCTTGACTGCTGTTGAAAAATACTCTTGTTGCTCAGAGATGTAAGTACGCGAGCTGAAAAATGTGATCATTATTTTGTAAAAAATGTTTGAAAAGGTATCTGTAATCATACAACTGTGATCATGCTTCATGGTGGGCATTAGAACCATGAAATGACAACTTCCCTACTTTATTTGAGGAGGAAAAGAATAAAGAAAACTGTTTGAAGCTACATATTTTCTGTGTCTCTTTTGGTCGATTAGGTCCATTTTCAATATCTCCATTTCAATATTTCAGAAGTGCCTTATACTTCAGGCAAATGTGCAATTGAGCGAATGGCCTACCAGATGGGATGGAAGGTATAAGTACCGGAAAAGGTTGGAAAAAAACAATTTGAAAAATGGTAGAGCTTTTCTACGGGCTGAATTTCAGATGAGTAGAGCCATAACAGACAGGACAGTGGGAAGTCATAGCTATCCTTCTACTAAGAAAACACAGAAGAAGAATGGGGGAAAAAAGAGATGGGAGTTTGTTTCTACCTACTAGAGTTGGACAGACATCAAAACATACACATCAAAAATAATAATAATGCGAGCAAGGCATGACCCTTGTAAACAATCTATCCTGATTGTATTAATATAATTTTGCTCTTAATCTCAGTAACTATAATCACAGTTTATATAAATGTGGGGTAGGTACTCCAAATTTCAGGAGTGAGCCACCTTTCAGGAGTCCAATACAAAGATGCAGCTGCATGCACGCTGCATGACGTTTGCTGAGGTTGCATGGTTTCAGGCTACAAAGCTACTAGTTTAGCTGCTGTTGAGTGAAGGAACTGTGCCTTCTAGCATCACCAGAGCTCCAGAGTTATTTAGTAATACTTAACATAGGAATATGATCTTAGTTGCTTTAAATTACATTCCTAATTATCATTGGGATAAGATAGACAAAGCAACTTTCCCCAAAACTTGGCATGATCCTCTAATCAGACTAATTATTCTGCAGGATCCATCCATTATTCTGCAGGATATTATATTCAAAGAAAGAGGATTTAAATAAGACTAAAGCAGTGCCCATTCAAAGTGTGCCTGTTGAAAAGGTCTGATTGCTTGGCCTGCAGTATTGCTGAGAAGCACCCACAGAAAGAAGACCTCTGTTTTTCCATGATGAACATGGGTAAAGTATATGGCTATGCAATTTCCGAACCATATTCCTGACCCTAAACTCCTTTTCATAACAAATACAGCTACGTGGTGTTTTAATGTAGAGAGACACCTCTCACTGCAGGTGTCTCTTGCTGTGGCTCCAAGGCTGCAGCTTCATTTGTTACTGCTCGAGATCGCTGCTCTGCTCCGATAACACTGGTCTGTGGGTGATACTGTAGAAGTTCACATGTACTTTGTGTTCGTCTCGTAAAGGCAAATCACAAAATGCTCGCCACTGCTGCATTTTTTGCTGATGAAGTATAAAACTTGTGTGTGCGCGCTGAAGACTTTTTGGGTCTTCCACCTGTTATGTTCCATCAATCACAACGATAACCAACAATTTGAAATTCGAAGCTGAAATTCGAAATTCGAATCTTTCTCAAGAACGGCTCTTCCAAAAAACCTAACAGTTGATACTGCACTTCCTTGGAGCCTCAGCAGCACACCCACCAGATGTGAAGTCAGTTGGATGATTGGTTGTTGAGAAAATAGAAGGACAGACATACAGACAGACAGACAGACAGAGATTCCTCCATTTATAGTTAGATGGTGGAATTGTAAACACAAAAGCAGATGGCTCTCTCACCTCTGTCTCTCTCTTTTGATGTGCTGCACCTGTGCTTGCTCATTAATGAGCCAATCAAGCAGATCTTGCCATTGGTCAACAGGGTAACCAGGCAGCTGTCCACGGCCTTAAAAAAGGGAAACACTGATCCTCTGGTTTATACAAAACAAAGTGTGGTGGGAGGTGTGTGTGTGTGTGTGTGTGTGTGTGTGTGTGTG
>OMKZ01024278.1:18724-31210 GCA_900302535.1 Neoniphon sammara
TGAGATTATTGTAGTCACTACTTTTTTTCCCCCACTTCATCCTTTTGAAACTACAGCAGGTAGAGATGTTGAGCTCGGCTCAGTACCGTGCACAGCAAGAGAATCACACAAATCCAAAGAAAATATAATGCTCACATGGAAGAAGTTTGCCTTGAAGGCTTTCTAACAGAAAGCCCCAAGGCTTTCTAATGAAAGCCCATTTCTAATCCTAACTCTAACCTTAACCTCTTCTCTCTGATGGAAAGCCTTAAAGGCAAACCTACATTTGTCTATTTAAAAAAGAGCCCCCAATTAGCTTCCCCCTATAGCAGATACACATAACTGTGTACACCAAAAAAACCTTCATAGCGCTGTGAATGGATTTGCACATGCAAAGGACTACAAAGATGCCGAACTTCATTCAATGTGATGCATTTTACTGAGGCAGAAAACTAATTGACAGATGTTTCAGCACTCAGGCTTTCATCAGTGTGCGTACACAAGACTTAGTGATGCCAATCAAAGCATATCCAGAGAGGCAATGACACCGAATGTGCGCTTGGGATATGGCACATGTGCAGTGAGTAGTAGTCTGTACTGACCATGTGGTGAGGATAGGTGGCACAGTCCTCATAAATGCATGGGAAAAAAATAGGTTACTCAGTGATAACAAGGCAAAATACAGGTAGGTGAATGGTCCTCTGTGATAGACACTGAAATCAGCTGAGATAAAAGTGTAACAACAGAGACTCATGTTTCATCTAGGCTTACCATAGCTCTAAATTTTTCTATTGTTCTTATGACAGTCTCAGGTTTTCCCTTCACCAAAACAAACATAGGCCAAATGGGCCACTAGTCTGCAGACAGTTGCAGTATAAACACTTTTAGACTTGTGTAAATAAGACAGCTTCAGAGTTGCTGTAAGGTTTATTTTTCACTTTGACGGAGCTAGACTAATGACTCCTGTAGACTTCAAGTCTTTATGCTAAGCTAACATGAAATACTACCCAACTGAACCGAACCAGTGGACATACAGAGTGAAAATGGTATCAAGCATTTTGTCTCAGTCTGGGTAAGTTGGAAAAAGTCTATTTTGCCCAAAACATTGGAGTGTTCCTTTAACAGCAGTTGTCATATTCATCAATGACATGGCTTTTCCACATCAGTTTTCTCTGTGGTTTACATGGCCTTTTCAAATTATGTTATCATAGAAACCTGCAGGAACCAAGCTATGTTCAGCTGCAGGTGGTCATGCATAAGGCATTTTCCAGAAATCAATGTTTTAAGGAAGCACATTGGTTTGGGATATGCTGAAGATCCAAGACTTGAATTATGCTGTACGAATAGTTTAAGAATTTGAAACTTTTATCGCTGCTGCTGTTTGTCAAAGTTGCCAGTCAACTCCATTCTAACAGAAATTCCAGGTTTTGGAAACTGGTCCATGCAGCATGCAAATAAAAAACATTTTTCCCCCTTGCTGACATTCAAGACAACTCAGTGAGTAAATGATGAATAAATATATGTATGTTTGTATGAATGTATGCATGTGCTACAGTTTTTGGGGTGAGGGGTATTCTTTCAATACAACACAGAGATAACAGTGGAAATGGATGTGTTCCCTTGAAAGCACTACTAAGAGCCAACACAATCTGTCCTGGTCTCAACATGGTTGCCTCAAAATGGTGAATTGTTGTGGCAGACAAGGCAATGAAATAGCAAACCTTCAAAAATGGCCAAATCCATCACGCTTTGTCTGACTTTGACTTTGATGTGTATATAAGGACAAAGTAAGAGGAAAGTTTTGATCTAGTTTTTCTTACTCTACAATATAAAATTCACATTTCTTTTTTCTGTTACTTTAAAAACTTAAGCTGAATAAATTTATTTTTACAGTGCACTATCCATTTGACAGCTATATTGATATTCTTTTTTGTGTAGCCTTGTAAACCAGCTTGGCATTTGCCCTCAGATTTTTTTTTTTTTTACTGCCTATGACTGATTCTCATCTATGTTACAGTGCCAACAGAGTCTGTGATGACGAATTCGCTCTCTGCTGGTAATTAATAAACCTTAAGTGGCTAGGCCATGGTGACCTGTATCCAGGAAGCGGTGCCAGCTCTATCAGTCACAGACATTGCATGGCACTCCCTCCTCCTCTCCCCACTACCATTTCTCATCCACTTTTCAGTAGCTATTGATCTCCAGAGCAACGATTCTCTGCAGGATGGATAGCAGGACACCACAGTAATGACAACATGCACCACTCTGTTCATGCTAAGTATTACACAGGACCAGCAACAGAGCACAGAGAGACAGAGGGAACTAGGGCTGAGGAAAGAAAGAATGAGAGGGGGCAATAAGATAGAGATGGAATAAGTGTCTCTAAGTGTTTTCTCAATTAGTTGGTGAGGTTCTTTTTTAATTTGGAATAAATGAGGGGGGTGTGGGGGTGGAGGGATGGAGCAATGGCTTATCTCTATAATGGTTTGGGTGGGTTCATTGTGGGGTCAACTCTCATTCCTGGTACCAGCTTGGCAGGACTGATATTTGTAGAAAATGCCAAGGTGGAAGGTTCAGGTGGGAGAAGTTAATTAGTTTTGTCTTCATGATTAACTTTTTACCAATATGTGCCATATTTTAAATGTGCAAACCACAGTATAGTATCAGATACTGTAGGGAGCACTTACTTTTTCCTTTTTATGACATCTATTTTTTTATTCTGTTTCTTGATCATAAATTACATGAAATAAAATAAAATGTGATCTTTCTCAATGAATTTCACCCAGTGCTGTTAATCATAACACCTTATTACAAATACCCATTAACATCCATATTCAAATATTCCTGCCTTCAGACTCTGCTTCAGCCTGGCTTAAGACTTGCTATCTGACCTTGGCTGTCTCTCATGGACATTGTGGCACGCTGCATTGTGGCTCTACTGACATCTGTGTGTCAGTAGTGTGAAGGCAGAACAGCATGAATGTTTGTAGTCTAAGGTCACCAGTGAATGCAACTTAAAAGTGGCTGGTGATTTGCACTAAGGGAAAAAAATCAGTATGTAGCCTAATTGAATCTAGTATTGAGAATTAAGATCTTTATGAATTTTTTTAAGTAATCGTTCACCCAAAAACCTACTCCTGCTTAGTTGAGGCACCACCATAACATGTCAGCCTTCTCCAAAACAACAAAAGTAGCTGGAACCAACACCACAAAACACTTGTATTATGCTGCACAAGCTGTTTGGGAATTTTTGTTTTGTTTTGTTTTTGTTGCAACAAAAGCATCGAGAGAAAGCAATATGCCCTTAAAACTCAATACTTCTTTTTATACCAAACAGAAAAAAATAACGTGTGACCAATTTTTCTAATAAATCTAAAGACCATTCTGTTTGGCACTCAGCCAACGCAAAGCGGTCTTCCTCCCTCCTTGACTCCTCTCTGAGGGATCCTAACTCCCCTCCATCACCTCCCCTCCTCTGTCGTTGGGTCACTGCTTCTGAGGCTCGTTGTCAGCCTCAGGCTTGGGAGGAGGACTAATGTCAGGAGCGGGATCAGGGTTGGCAGGAACAGGAGCACTCTGAGGTCACAGCTGATGACACTAGCAAGTCCCCATGCACAAGTCTATTAGGACAGGAGGCACCATTGATGGCCTCCCGCCAATAATCTCATACTTCAGGGAAAACCAGGGCCAGTTCTGAGATGTGGCCTTCACTTTTGCAAAATCAGTCCCTTTTGCAGTAGATTTGAATTCCTGCAAGAATTATACAGGTATACATGAAAAGGAGAAGTGTGCTTTTTATAAGCAGCAACAGTTTTTTTTCCAACCATTTGGCAATGTAGACCACATGCAGGAAAACATATGTGAGCATAAACATAACGGTGCTAAGAGGTATACAATGAAATGAGGCTGTGGAGTTTGTGTACGTCTTCATATCTCTTATAACTTGTATTTCCTTTTCAATTTTTCCCATTTTTTGGACGCTTTGGAGATGAAGACCCCCCTCCAGCCCCAGCTCTTTAAAAAAATGATTCTGGAAACAAAGCAGTGATTAATGCCCACACAACAAAAGCTGATGAACACAGTCTGACGCAGAGGGGTAAAATGAGCTTTTGCAGCAATGCAAGCCAATTATTTAATGTCAGAATTTCTAAAAACATGCCACTGCATTGTACTGACATCAATATGAAGTTATCAGCTACCCCAACTGCAGCGTTCAGTGTTGTGATGATTATCTGCTTTTCATTAAAGCACATCAACCACAGCAACAACTACAACAATGTGGTCCTAAGTTTTAAACTCGTCCTTGGCCGATTTTGGCAGCACTTCTCCTTCCTGTGAAAATAATCATGAGCTAATAATACCTGTAGAAGTCAAACAAACACTGAAGTTTGCCCACAGCTTCATGCCACATGACACTATCTATAGTAAAATCAATCATAGAAATTCAGTAACATTATCTGAAATTGAAACAAAGTGGTTCATAATTTCATATTTAGGACCACATTCATTCGACTGTGATTCAACCAATTAGCCACTGTTAAGAAGCGGTTGTAAATAACTGGAGTAGGCTTCTTACATTTGTGGGTTTCTTTCTCAGGGATTTCAGAGCATTTGTTTTCCTGCCATGACATGGAGTTGTTTGAAATTTCCACAGTGCAACATGCCCCTTAAATGCTATTGTTAATTGGAGCTGCTATACCAGATGTCACTATACAGGCCTATGTTGAACCAATTCACCATGATTCACATTATTACACATACTCAGTGTAGCAAGTAAAGGTGGATCTGTTATTTCAAATTTTGCAATTAGTATTGTGGCCAAGTGTCAGTATGCACCAATGTTGGTTTGTACCCTTCCATTTAGACCAAAGAGGGACATTCTGCTTTGTCTTTTTATATTTTTGGTGAGTTGAGATGCTGAGGAGGTATGAAGGAGGCAAGAGGTGTCCTCGGTTTGTTTCTGAAGCAATGGAACAAATGCTAATATGGTGCCAAGTTTTTCATTTTTGGGTTATCACATCATTGAGGAGAGAGGTTGTGGGAAGTGAAGCAATTTTAAGCAAATGGATCGCACCTGTTCTCCACAGAGCTGGGCTGCATTTGCTTATCTTTCTTCAAGTACTGCTTGCATTGTTTGCCCCTTGGATTTTGTCAGGTTTGTGGTTTGGCACACAGAGTTCTCAGTAAGACTGACCTGGCAATGTAGAGCTCTTTGTATAAATAAGTGCTTAGTTCAGCCATGTCCAGAGAATGAAAGGTTTTATAGCAGCAGTATATCTTCCTTCCTATAGTGTAAGTTTGTAGCCTGTGGTCAGAAAGATCAAACCCTTCCATGTGCATGTTGCACACTGTGGTTGAAGCTGAAATGTGGAAATCATGGACTGTTTTCCTGTGTTTGCAGATATCGTCTTCTATTTTCTATGACTGTGCTGCATGCTCCAAATTTCTTGAATAGCTTCATGAAGAGGGTAGGGCTTGTGTAGAAATTGTTACAATACAACCTCCACCAGGTTCCAAGAAAGCTTGGTTGCATGGGCGAAACAACAGAGCCAGAACTCAGTCAATGGCCAGTTTTGCACAGTTCTTTTCAAGCGTACAATCTCACTGCTGTGTTTTTTTGTGCAATGACAATAAAGAAAGTCTAAGTCTAAGTCTAACAATGAAGTCACATATGTACCTTCTGAGTGAGACCCATAGCACAAACAGCTTGTGTCCCTGTTAATGTGATTTGTCCTTTATATACATTTTGACTACAGTATTTGCTTTTGTTGGTATTATTTTGATAATGTGTGCCTTTCCCAAGGATCTCGAGCTGCATTTTGCGTCATACATCATTATTTCTTCTAGTGGAAATCAATCATCTTGAGCGATTACAATCTTTCTGACTATCCAGGGCATTACCAGAGGCTTGGGAGGGGCTGAAGTGTGTGGGGTAGGGTTAAGGTTGGAGTGGCTCTCCAGTTCATAACTGGCTCCGGTCGGTTTTACTGGGTAGCCACTGATCTCTCCTAAGATAGGAAGCAAATAAATTCTGCCCCTCCAGACCAGTTATTACAACTCGGCACAGCACGGGCATGATAGCCAAGCAAGCAAGTTGTCGTCGCACAATGTTCTCCTTGGCTTTACATGGTGCAACTTCCATGCAATTAATTGCAGGTTGCATTACTGTTGCCATGTCAACAAACCCATTTGGAACATTCCAAATGATGACGCAACCAAATTTATAATTTTCAATGGATGGTGGAACTGAACTGAAGTTGCATTTCAGTTGCACCATAGAAAGCCTAATCAACATACAAAAGCTTTCTAGGCAGTTTCAAGCATAAAAGCTGCCTTCTCAGTCTTAAAAATTGTATTTTCACAATGTATTCACATTCTTGTGTGTCAGATGTACTTGTTACTGTTAGGCAGTATTCACATTCTCATATGTTACATATAAAAGCAGCTGACTGAAGTGAATTAATGATGTTGGACAGTGTTATTACATTCACGTCCTCTCCCACCTCTCTCCACATATCATTCCATGAGTGTCATTGCCCCATTCCATTCCTTTCCTCTGCCACCTATTCAGTCCAGGTCTCTATCTCTCACGCAGCTAATGTGACATTTATCTGTAATTAGACTCTTACATATTTTAATAGAAAATGATATCCCTTAAGGTCTCCCTGTCATTTGCATGGGCAGCTCCAATGATAATCAGGTCCCTGAAAAAAACATTCTCGATGACATGGGCTGTCATCCCAAATTAGCATGTGCAAAATCCTTATCAGGGGAGTGACCTTCCAGAGCCCTGTGCAAACTTGGCCAGTGTCTGTGCATGTTTGCATGTATGTATGTGTGAGTGAGGGGGGATGTGTGTTCATGTGTGTACCTTCTTATTTGTCCATGTTTGCCTTCATCCTTGTTTGTTTGTATATATTTCACCAAGGCAGTCTAAACCGAAATGATCAAGCTTTGACCCACACAATTTTTCTGTCTGTTAAGGGTGACTTTTAAGGTTCATATTTTAGTCAGGGGCACTATTACTGCCGTGTTTTCTCTCATGCTCTACTATAGTATGCAAGGACCAATCTTTCTTTGTTGACAGGAAGGCCCATGAATATTCTATGTGGATGAATGCGTTTGCCTCTAGTCTGCTTGTTTCTGTGAGGGTTGCCATCTTCGGTAGACCTGCTAGAACCAGTGGCATAGCAAGGATTTTGTCACTACATGGCCAAATATAATTTATGAGTGGGGTGCAATAATAACACGAAGGTCACAAGCTCTAATTATGACTCTTGATAGATGCATATTTGTGTGTCTTTTGTGAATCTTGATTGAAAAATAGAATTACCGTTCCACAGTAACAGTCAAACATTTTATTGGCTCAGTTTTTCATCAAATAAAATCTCATTTTTATTGGAATTAAAAAAAAAAAAAAAAAAGTATTGTCAGCTGGCAGCCGTGCTATTGGCTAGTCTACATTGCTATTGTTGCATCCCAGTGTGTGCCCTGGTCAGACCCTGCATTCACATATGGATATATCAGGTATATGAGTTTCCCACATGTCATAACACAGTCCTCTGAATAGGTCACTTCTGATTGGAAAATTGGACAAAGTCCAACATTAACTTTATCGAGCTAGTCCTAACATAGCTAGGTTCAAGGGATATTAATGGAAATGCCACAGGGTGCTACAGCACATATTCATGTCTCTTAAAATTGTCCTTGTGGTTCATTTTTGGCTTTTCTTTGTATGAACATGTCTGTGCTCTTTTTTGCCATGTCCATAGATGCATTTGAAAGTGCTCAACACTTGGAAGACAAAAAAATTAACCTAGATAAGTTTTTTTTTCCCCAATAGGTGATGCACTATAATGGTAGGACAAACACATCCATATACACCTCGATGAAAACTCATGAGACCTTCCTAAATGAAAATATTTTCCAGGTGATGCAGGCTTTCACATGCAGACAGTTTAAATGAGGGGCATCATAGAGGTCTAGGATGTTATTGCAATTGTGTTGTAAATTTTTAATGCAGAATATTGATTATACCACTTCAGTCTTCATTTCTGTTTCCTCAGTAGTGAATTGTCATGTATACCCGATGAAAATCCCTGTTAAACTTGTGAACACATTGTTTTGTGAAAACATTTTATACATGCTTGCATCTGTTTTATTTATCCTTTTACCTCCTTATCACAAGGCTATTCCTTCATCTGTTCTCTTCAATCTCTCTTGCTCCATACCAGGGGAGCTCTTTGCTGAGGAATGAGATGAGATGAGTAAGGTGGTCGAGTGTGGCAGATTGGGAGTAAAATGTGAGACAAAGCAATTGCATTTCATATTGAATTGGGAATAAGGGACAACAGAGACTCTCCCTTCAACCCCCTCATCTTTTGAACTTCCTTGCAGGGACTGATGAAAGTCCAAAGGAAATTGAAAGGCCTTATCAGTCAGTTTGATAACCTTACAAGTTATGGAGCCTGTCAGTTCCTCAACACTGACACCAAACTTGTTTTTGTGGAGGAATGCAAATGTTGTTCATATCAATAAGATGCAAATATGGATAATCACAGAGTGAATCTAGCATAGAAGCCATTGACTCCTTGCCTGAGCTCTCTCACAACTATACCACCTGAATATATTTATCAGAGGAGGAGCATTTTTTTTTCATGTCAGCAGAGGGAGGGGCTAATAGTGACAGGGGCACTGACAACACAATGCTGTTTGAAGACAATAGTGTGGACTATTTGACAGTTGATAGGCTCAGAATAGGTTTTGTTGCACATTTGTTGTTGCAAATTATTGTAACAACAAATGTAGATGCAAAAATGTGCACAAATCCTAATGAAAGGAACTTAAAGTCTTCAAAGACCAACAAAAGATGATTAGTGACCTCTGACATCTGTATGGAAAATTATTGCACATCATCCTTCTTATCAGACATTATTCATTGCAGAAATGAAAACATTACAAAGACAAATCAAGACCCAGAAAACCAGTTGGTTTCCCAGGTCTTATTTGTAGCACCACATTAAGTGGGTACATCACAAACATGTGACATCTGTGCTCTTCTGTTGCAGGAACTAAAATAATTTGGAATTGATGCTCCCCACATGGGCAGTAAGCTTGTGTTTGTTACTATGTAGTGACTCAACAAGAATATCATTGGCTGCACTGCTATGCACACATCCTGAATGTGGTTCTCTCCAGTGCGTTTTCAGCTGAAGTAATGGCCAAGTCTCCTGAGGTTTTGCAGTTGCTGTCTTATGTAAAAAGCTGGTTGCTTACTTTGAACACTCTGGCCTGCAAGGGAAATTGAAAACTTCACTGTTTTTCCAACAGTATTGGCGTCACAGACGAAGCTCTACGAAATCTTTGGTTGTTAGTTCAAATTGGCTGTCCCAGTTCGCACAGTGTGACACATCATCGACAGCCAATTTGGGTCCACAGCGACCAGAGACAGGCTGCGTCAAACTTGAAATTTGTGTCTGCAATCCAACAATGTGACAAGGCATGCGACTGGAACGTGGCATGGGATGATCCAACAAAATCGCTTGTTTTGTGTTTGAGACCTCTTCACTGCCCTCCCCTCCCCTCACTCTGGCGGCCGGCATAATAGCGTGGTCTGATAGTGCAGGTTTTCCTGACAGTGGAGATCTGCAGCCAGACCCTACTGGGCCTGAGCGCCTCGGTGGAGCCTCACGTTTTCCCCTTCACTAAGTGTTATCATCTCAATTCACCAGGCAGATTAGTCGGACATGCAGTGAAGTTGAAATTGTAGTCTGACACATATTGCAATGAAGATTTTAGGACTCATCTTGTACAATGTGACATATAATGATCTTGTAACACTGTTCAAATTCACACTTTGACGTGCCAGTCTGTGCTTTAACAGTACAATGACATCTGCCCTGTGCTGATGGCCAGCAATCAGTATGCCAGACCACCAGTACCCTCAAAAAAAGATGACAGTGGCCTTACCGTGGGCAATTAGAGTTATGGAACACTGAACAGCTGCCCGACTCGAGCTGATACTATCAGACACAGCAGCTGTATGTGTATCCCGCCTCGAGAAATTGATGTCACCCTGCAGAACAGCATCCAAAGCCAAGTCACTCAACATGCTTTTTCAAGCTTGCAACATTTCTGACTCCTAAACTAAACTGCTCCTGCTAAAGGTGATTGATGAAGATGCTCATCGACATGTAATGGATGCTGCGAAAAAAGCTATACAGGCTCTAAACACGGAGGACCACCATTATCGAAGCCCTGAGCATGAGCCACCAGCTACCACGAAATCCATGAGCTGTTTTTCAGATCGGTAGGATGGCTCATCACATGACCATTACCATAGCACATACAGTCCTACCTGTCACTGAGGCTGGACCGCAGCCTGAATTCAACATCATGTGTGTTGCTGTGGTAGAAGTGGAATCATTTTTTGTTCTCTAAAATAAGCAGCTTCGCATGTCCTCAACATCCTAGTCTCCAGCATGCCCTCATGAAGGGCATTCAGGAAGTGTAGACCCATCTTGGAGGAGAGATGCACAGTGCTCAAACATTCTGCAGTGAGTCAGAGGGTACCAAAAGCACCCAATATTTTCTTTCTTTGAGCTACACTAGCAAGAGACAGAGAGTGAGAGAGGCCATTTGCCATTTCATGCACAAAATGTTAGACCAATGGGTCTTTGCGCTGAAAATGTTTTTTGATTACAGTTTGTTTTCTAGGCATATATTTCCTAGGTTAGGCATTTTTAAGTTGTATTTCTATTCTGGAAAATTTTGACCTATTAGAGCTACATGATGTTAGGGTTTAGGATTTCCATTTGAACGCGTGTATGGCCTTTCTCAAGTTCTGTTTTATTAGGCCTAGCCAATTTATTATGGTGCATTTTGTAAAATGGCCAAGAAAACAGACATTGGTCATGTGGCTTAGCCTACAGGCCTATTGAGTGTTGTACATCTCTTTTGGGGAAAAAAATTTAATGAAAGCTCATCTGATGTTAAAATGGTGAAACTTTCATTTTAATTAAACAGATTTATGACCTTCAAGATTGTATTTTGTATTTTTAAGGGTATGTTCTCTCCATTTTGTTTGTGATAATTCACTTGTCTAATTCCAAAGCTAATGAGACTTAAAATACTATCCTTTTTTTTTGAGAGAGAGAGAGAGAGAGAGAGAGAGCGAGCGTAGGCCTAGGTCAATATTGTTCGGCTAAAGAAGCTAAAGAATGAACATTCCCTTTCCCTCCTAAAAAAAATGTATATATGGTGAACTGTAATGGTAAGCGGCAGAATGCTAAATGTAGATTGCGGGCTGGCAGGTGGTCTTGGTACAGTGGATTGTGGGAACAGAGAAGTAGTGCAGGTGTGGGCGGGTGCGGCATGAAAAGCGGTGGGGTGCAGTCTTCAAAAAAAAAAAAAAAAAAAAAACTCAGACCTCTATTGTGTAACACCCATTCAGTGTCAGTGCTGGAGCTCCAGGATTGGTGTTTATTCTGAGGACATCATTCACAGTCTTCTTTTGTTTCAAGTATTTTTCACAATTCTAATCCAGACTGAACTGTCTGATACCACAGGAATAAAATATGATTTGTGTTTGGATTCCCCATTAAACCCAGTTACTTATGGCATATGCTGTTTATGTGGATATAGAATGATAGAATAGAGTGATGCGATGTTTCATGTAACCTTCATTCGATCACATTACTCTCCTGCTGTTCCTCTCTCTCCTCCCTCACTCGCCTCTCTGGGGCCTTGTTGACCTTATTATTGAAATATTTTGACCTTTTCAAGGGCTTGCTTCTCTGCTTGTGGACAAGGGCACATTACAGGTAAGTGATCAGTCGAACAGAATGGCTGACAAGGGCTCAGATGGACAGGACAGTGGGTGGTGGAGCATTTGGGGGGGAGTGGGGGGGTGCTCAGAGTGGAAAGGCAGCTGAATGACAGAGATGAGGTCAGCGAGGAAGAAGAGAAGAAGGTGGGAAACAGAGTGGAGTCAAGGCATCCTGGCATGCTGCTCGCTGTCCAGATGACCCCTCTCACTTTCCCTCTCCCTCCAGAAGGATGTGTCTGCCAGCGGCTCAGTCCATCATGTTGACTCCAACAGCTGAGCAACATCTGTTCATTAGGCTTAACAGATGAAAGAGAGACCACTGAAAAGGGGATGAGGAGGAAGCGAGCAGAGAAAAGAGGACATTCTTCTCCTATTTAACGTCATACATCTCTCACATGTGGAATCGTATTATATAGCAGCCCTGGTGTGCTCTTGTGTTTCCAGTCCCGTGTACACGAGTGATCCGAGCAGCAGGCTGAGCAGACAGGTAGTGTGAGGCAACTGCGAGCGGTAATCGAGGCATTTACCTCATCCGTCACGCTTTCCCCGGCACTATTGTGCTGTGCTGAAGGTCTTTCTGTCCATTACATTGTTTTGTTGCTTTTTTTCTCCACCTCTGAAATGTCACAGGGAAATGGGCACACAGCATTGACACGGCTGAGACACCGATAAATAATGTA
>OMKZ01024282.1:0-16177 GCA_900302535.1 Neoniphon sammara
ATTTTTTTTTAGAGAATGAACCATCACCCAAGTTCAATATTACATGGCCCCTAACCACATGCATAGCCTACATGCACACGCACACACACATGCACACACACACACACACACACACACAAAATATTGAAAACTGACTGGTGTTATTTCTTAACTTGTATCAATACATTTTGTTCTGAAATACCTAATGCTAAAGTGTATAAACAGATAGTTTACCATGAATTGTGTTGATAAGGACAGCTTGATATGAACATACTGTGTTGTGTTAATAACAATTAATAAGGATAATGATTTGTATACTTTTAAATTGAAATCATATTTAATCTTACAGTAAATAGAAAATATATTCTGTAAGAAATTTGCATTTGTAAACCTGTGATCTTGGACAGTTTATGCAAGTGCAAGTGATTGGTAAAGGATAGGGGAGAGAGTTTTTGAGGCAGCGCAGCAGAAAACTTAAGATTTTAGTATTCCAGTATTAATGAAGTCTAACAAAACAAACACACACACACACACACACACACACACACATGCCCAGAAGATTTTAGGAGTGCTGAAGCATTACAGATAAAACTGCTATAACATAGGTATTTAGTAGTATTATTATTATTATTAGTAGTAGTAGTAGTAGAAGTAGTAGTAGTAGTAATACTACTACTAGTAGTAGTAATAGTAGTAGTAGTAGTAGTAGTAGTATCATTATTATTATCATTATTATGTTCCTATGAGTGTGTCCTTGTACAGTTTTTCTTGCCAAGATGATAGAAAGATGATGGTACTCCGGGGAACAACAATCACCCGAGGCACCACAGTGATGTGTGGTGTGGAGTTTGCATGTTCTCCCCGGGTCTGTGTGGGTTTTCGCTGAGTGCTACAATTTCCTCCCACACTCCAAAAACATGCAAGATGTGTGGACTGGGCACTCAAAATTACCCACACGTATGCATGAATGTGAGTGTTGTCTGTCTATCTCTGTTAGCACCGTGTCCAACTTTTTCAATCTTCTCCCACCCAATCCCTGTTACCTCCCACTATACTGTATGTTTACACCCTCAGCATGCATCTTTGAGTTTTATCAATAATCTGATCAGATCTGGTTTTCATGCAATGGAAAATTGCAAAAACAGATATCTCCAATTGCATTCAGTTCTGTAAACCATGCATTTTTTCCAGATAATATCGATGAAAAAATCATACCAGTGGTAGGTTAATGCATAAGCGATAAGGGCTTTTGTTTCAAAATTTTGGATTCAGAAAGTATGTTTTGTGCAGCATTGCATACAACAGTTATTTTTTTCAGGAATGGGATGCATCTGTTTTTGCAAAGAAACTCTTTGTATATTCTAAATATTTGAGCAGATTATAGTCAACGGCTAGCAGGAGTTGTAACCCCAACCCTGGGCCAAAGAGTGCTTATTTACCATGGCGATCAATTCAAAATCAATTTCTCATCGTATGTGCAACAGCCCCACACCTCCTCAGCACGCATAGCTGGGTTATAAATCAGTTGGATACGATAACACAGAGCACCAGCAGTGAAGGAGCTGCTAGATTTGCAACTTGGCTGAAGTGAAAATCACCCAAGGTGTTGGTTGTGGGGGAACCTGTATGGGTGCAAGGCGGGATCAGTCTTAAAATAATTTTCTGGGACAGGCACAGAGGCAATGGAAAGTGATTAATGCTCCAATATTGTGCTGGGGGATTCGTCCTCTGCCTTTGACTGTAGTTGTGAGCTTGAGTCTAGCTGTGGCAGTGGCTGATAAGGTAGCCAGGCTGGTTCTGTAACAGAGGCACTGAGGACAATGCAGGTGTGTGTACATATTTACTGCATTTGGGTGTGTATACTGCACAATATGGGTGGGAATTATCACAAAACACTTCTAGCACTCTCACTGACCTCAAAAAATTTACGAGATTTTACAGTAATTATTACATCTAGTGACATTCACTATATTATCAAAGAACTGCAGACTTATTAACCACTCAGGCAATAGTACATGCAAAGCCTATGCCAGTTTATTGTCAATGTAAAGATCAAGCTGCACTGCATTTATTTATTTGAACATACTTGTGATGCTGCACAGTAGTCAAAGGAGGGGAAAACAAAGCATTATGCGCAAGAGATCTGTAGCATAAATGTCAGGCTTCAACTTAAAACCAAACAAATTACTGATAAATTGCCATCATAATTAAGAAGGCATGAAATTAATTTGATAACTAGTAAAGGAGTACCAAATGCAGAATAGTAAACACAAAGGAGTGGACAAAAAAAAATCAGAGTGTGTGTGGGGGTTCTTTTGTTGTGCCTGTCTATTTAACTGAGCCTGCAGAGCTCAAGCCAACTGCCCTCAGCTCCAAAGGTCAGCATGGGGTCGGTCAGTTATTTCTATACAGGAGAGGTTAGGGTCAAAGGTTGTGACAAGATGTTGTATTTCTGTCACGTTGCCCTCTAACACACCACATAATTGACTTGGCAGGTTCCTCAGATTGCATTTTCATATCTCTCATGTCACAGAGTCAGGGTAAATTTTAGCTGTGGGACAGATGATCTACAGGCATTTGATCACAGCAGCTGATGCTCTCCCATTTACCTCTGGTGATGAAGTCTTCATCAGTCCACTGGTAGGTGAGTTATTATTGCCTGAGGCATATATTTTACTAGAAACATTACTGACTTAGTGAAACCTGTTTTGAGAACACTCACCACAGCCTGACTGTACAATATTTTCAGAGTGACCTTAGTTATATAACTACCTAGACTAAGAAATTAAGAACAAAGGGTCTGAAAACAGTGGTAGAAGAAGTACTCAAGCATGATACCTGAGTTAAAGTATCAATACCTTAACACAAAATTACTCTAGTAAAAGTTAAAGTACCATTTTGACATTTCTACTTAAGTAAAAGATATATTCTTTTACTTGAGTACTAGACCTTAAATGTACTTCAAGTATTATAAGTAAAAGTACTTAAATTCAGTGTCCCAGAGCATCTTCCCACAAAAAACTACCCTACCCTGTAATACGACCCACAGGAGCATTTCCTAAGCGCCCCTGCTGGCAGTAAGTGACGTAGGGAGGAGATAAGCGTGGTAAAAAAAACAAAAAAAAAAAGGTAAAAAATTAAAAAACTACTAATGTAACAACTGTTTTAGAAATGTAGTGAAGTAAAAAGTATGGATATTTGCTTAAAAAATATATATAGTGGTGTAAAAGTTGAAAGTCTTCGAAATTGAAAAATGTACTTAAGTACAGCATCAATATAATACTAAGAGGTCTTCAAATGGAAGAAAGTGCAATTCTAGCGTACAGTAAGTAAGACTGCAAAGTTAGAATTGTTCTGTTACACTGAAGAATTCACCCACTTCCTCTTCATCTTCTTTGTCCCAGGCAGCTTTTAACCAGCTCATTTTTTGACATTCAGTAAGCAAACTGTGCGCTTTGCGGGCACTTCTGTCCAGGAGGGATGGGAGTTCCACTTTTCGTTAACGGTGGCTGAACATCCCCGAGCCGGCAGCGTCTGTCAGTTCAGCTGCATCACGGCTCACAGCACCAGGAACAAGGGTTTTAGCTCTTATTTATTTGCAACTCATGATAGCACTGTGTTTCTGGGTCACTCTTGACAGCAGTAAGTATCAGTAAGTACATTTAAGTGCAACACTTTACTTGATTCAACTTATTTTAGGGAACTTTGTTCTTTTTCCAGTTCAGTAATTCTGCTTTTCACTGCACTTTATTTATCTGGCATCTGCAGTTTCTTGTTATGATTAAGAAAAACATTTTGCAAGGAAAATATGCAGCCAGTTCATATGATGATTTTTAACAAGAGCCAGCATGTCACTTTTAGCTTTACGTAGTTCAGTAGGTTCAGTGTGGGATTTTTTACCAGTGAAGAAATACAAAATATGAATGGGGGCCTTCTATTATTCAATCAGATTATTTCTTGTTATACTTGCTCTGCTTTATTTACGAAGTTCACAGGAAGTGATCATTTCTCTAATCAACAAGATATGCAAATCTGAATACCACATTAAAATATCTATAGAGTGGTTAACTTTAGATTAGCACTCTTTCTAGTAAGAAGCGTACGATTAATTTTAAATATGTTCTCCCTCGTCTGTTTTCACTGGCCCGATTTCATCTGAAAGGCGTCCAAAAGAGTCTATTTATTACCACTGGATTGTGACTGGCGTTGTGAGCCTGTTAAAAGCAAGCGTTCCCTGTCTGTCGTCGGCAAACAATCCAGCCGATTGTTGAAATGTCAGAGTGTTTAGTTTGGTGGGGACGCATGTGGGCAAGCAGGGGAGCGGGTGCGAAACTTCAGGCTTTCAGATTACAGGAACGACTGTACTAATTAACAGCTAGACTCTCAAATATCACATTAATGTCAATGACTATATCTAGGGGATGGAGTGTTGGAGGGGGGTAGCGCTTTGAGGCCTCCAGTGTTTCTTTTTAGAGCTCACATCATAGGAGATCCCTGTGGGTATTACAAGCACACACGACTGTGTGGTGAGAAGTGCCAGAAGTCTGGATTCAATCTTCATAAAGAGAAAACATAATGTACCAGACAGATTTCATAATTCAACCAACCATCCCTATTTACCACAGCATCACAGCTCCCTGCCCAAGGTCTTAATTCTGCTAAAACAGATTAATAATGTTATCCATTGGGTCAGAAAGGTGCATCCCTGAGAACAGCCTGCTAAAAAATGGCTCTACTTCCTAAAACCCGAGAAACAATGAATCAGAAATCTCCCTGATTCAATATTGCTCTGAGCCTACTTGTTATTCTTTGTGAGTTCATTTGCCTCCGTTTTACATTGTCTCATGATTTTTCCCCCCGCCGAAATATGAGAGAACATAATGATAGCATCTTTCTAAATTATCTGTTTGCTCTTGTTTCCAAGCAAATGGGGCAGTTTTCTGGTGGATGCCATTTTCTTTCTGTATCTCTTGAGGACAGTTTTTTTTCCTTGTACCTGATGAATAGATATGCTCTTTTCACCTCACTCACACACACACACACACACACACACAGTCTATGATGAATACAGAAGCCTACCACCACTCTGTCAGTCTTCAGATCCTGTAATGTGCAGTGACAGCAGCTCATCATCCTCAGACTACAAGTGGGCTGATTATGCAAAGACTGGCTCAGAGGGACAAAGGTGATCATAAACTATCCTTATATATCAGGAACGCTGCATCACTCTGTACAAATACATTGACACACTTTAATTTGCAATGTGTAGTCAAATAAAAAGCAGAATCCAACCAGGGATCAGTCAAGCACCAAACTGCGGACCATAGACAGGTCCCTTATTTTGATTAAAATATAATGTAAGATAATGTAGTCATTATAGTCAGTGGCTGAGTGTCAGTGGCTCTTGTCCCATCAGGACGGTGTCATAACACACTGAGAGAGAGTCTGGCGAGGTCTGCAGCGACGTGAGGTCAAAGTCATCAAGTGAGAGATTAGGAAGAGCCTTGCTACTAAGGTTAAAGTTAGAGAGACAGCAGCGATCACACCTGACAGTCACATTTCCACAGCCTCCTCAAGAAAGACAGCTCTGCTCAGTTATCTGGCATCATACACCACTTAAGGCTGTGATTCTCAGAGTCACAGCCCTGCTGGCTCCTCTAATGGCTCCTTCTAATAGGCTCACAACTTACTGGGTTACAGGTTAACTGCTCCAGCTGGGCTAACAGCCTAATAAATAAGATTTTTAGCGGTCTGTTAAAAAAAGCAATCACTGCTGCTTGATTTGCTCTTTTCTTTTGCCACACCCAGGCATCTTTCCACTAAATAAAGGCAGCACTGATATTAATTGTTTTACTGCACTGCTTGCCACTGCTCTTATTTACTTGTAGACTTTAAAAATATCTAATTAATTTTTTTTTCTGCATGGCTAAAAGCAAATTGGTAAACCTGATCCCTGTAGAGCTGTTTCAGCAAGGTTACTCTTCTTCACTTGCTACCATCCAGAGCAGTCTGCAGGCGGGAGCATAATTCTCCTCCCTGTTTACCTGTACGTCCTGTGTGCATCAAAATCCTGCCTGACCACACAGGCTGGACTGGGGCAAATTAAGCTATTTCGTGTAGTGCTGATGGATGGATTTTCTCTGGGTAAGCCCAGAACTGTGTCCCCTGGGAGAGATGAGGAGAGGCTGAATATTCCTTCTTGCAGCCCAGGAGTGGAATTTCCCCACTGATTAAGTTTTCAAAGTCTCATAATGTCAAAACAAAATCACTTCCCACCAAAATTTCACAGCATCAGATCACTTATCATCAAGTAATCTGACACAAGCGACATATTGTTGGCATATGTTCTGAAAACAGCTGGCATTTTCAGAATGAGTGACAGAAAGTCAGCTTTAATCTTTGAATATCTGTGTATGAAGGCATTTAACTGTACCACATTTTTACAAGTTTCTAGGGAGATGAGCACCAACACATTACTCATACTTGAAATAAGGCAGTCTTTTACCATAAAAAAATAAGTTATATAATGTAGCTTTAACTCTCAAGATGATCCATGGGGTTTATAAACTCCACTCATCTGCCCTCTTGTGGTGGGGGGCCTGCTAGTAATCTCAGGATATCTATTAACCTGAGTGATGCAGTGGTAACAGAATAGGCTATACGATAGGCTATACATATTTTTCTCTGTTTCATTGGAATCATAGGACTCTGTCTAGTATACATAATGGAAATAATGGATATGCCTTAAATGAAGTCAATATTTCCACAGCACTGTGCATTTTAATAAACATTTATATTCAGTTATTTTTCAGTCTTCAAAAAGACCCTTGTCTGCTTGACTGACAACTGGTAGAACAGTGAAATTTTTAAAGCATTGTGTAAATAATAAGCATTACAAATATTGTGAACTTAATTGTACTGAGGGATCCCCCAAAGTACCCAAAGTCACAAAATCCTTGAAGTTGGTCTTACATTGTCATTAGAGCAGCTCCAGAAATTGTATGTGGATGCCATCATAAATTGGATTTTTGGCTGTTTTTGTTTCTAGCTCAGGGAAATAATTGTTCATGAACACAAATCTGAATGGACCTGTTGAAAAGTACAGGGACAATGTATGCAGTTCCTGCTTTGGGGTGTATTACCCCTTGAAAAAAAGATAGATTTCACAAAAAATCATGGGTAAAAAAAAATTAAGTAAGGGTCCATTCCCATTTCCCATCACCCAAGACTGACTGGGAACATTGCTCTTATAGATTTTACCAAATCATGCTGGTCTTGTTTGAGCCCTACAAACATTCTGCTCCACAGTCACAGGCACAAAACGGAAGCCCTCCACAAATAGCACTGTGTCCCAGGTGGAAGACTTCTGCTGTGAAAAGGCCACATAAAGTGTGTGTTTGGAATCTATACTGTAAACGTAAGGCCTCGGCTTCCTGAGCTCCCCCACAGGCCCAAGAGATAGTGTACAGTAACAATCAATAGCACTGAGCAAGCATGAGAGTTTTTATTATCTCTCAGGCCCTGGCTTGATCCCCTCTTGTAGTGACTAACCTAATTGTAGCCGACACCAATTCCCAGTTGTGTGGTGCTGCCAAAGAGAGAGGGGAGGGATGTCAAGGAAATCTACAGGAATCAATAGGCAGAGTCACGGACTGTTTTACTCTATTTTATCCATTCAACCACCCATGCATCCATGCTGTCCATTTAACAGTCTTGTTAATATGTACCACTCACCACTCTTAACCTGAGTGCAGAGATCAGTCACTATGTGCCAATATTGTTTTTCTCTAAATACTGTAACAAGCCTGATAACTGGCATTTATCCACTGTGCTATTAATTAAACTAGGTTAAGGGTCTATGTGGAATAGCTTTGATTGTCATTGGGGTTATCAAGCCCTGCGACAGATGGTCTACAGTTTAGAAATTTGATTCCTGAAAGATGAAGCACAAAACCAAGAAACATGACAAAATGGTTTGATTGAATTGTTATTGGTCACCAAACAAAACAATGATCATGAAAATTAATGCAACTACTGAACAAATTCATTGCTCTGATATTCATTTGGGGATGAATGGGGATGACTGAAAAGCTCTTATATTGAGCAGGCAGTATTAATTACTCAAGTATGAATTATTCAGTCTTTTAATGACTCAATGAAATATAAATGCTTCCAGTCAATAGTTTCCAACACCCAAGTAGACTTGGGACTCCCCGTGGGGAGAATTCCAGTGCCAGGGAGGGGGGTGCATCCTTTGGGCCAGACCACAAAGTGGTAAAGGAATTGAACCACAGACAGTGATCTTCCGGTGCTTGCTGAATCAGCACAAGCTTCAAATCACCCTTGAGCACTGCATCATTTTGGCTACTGACTGACTACGTTGTACAGCTAGAAGAGTGCACCAAGTAGAGTGCACATCTCCACCAGGCAAGTGTGGGGCCACAATGTCTATATAGATAGTTGTTATTGTTCTGTGCCACAACTTGTTGTACAGAGGGTGAGAGGGATTTTCCATGATGGCTTTGATCTTGTCCCTCATCCAAAGACCCTCACCACCCTTTACTTTTTTTTTCAGTGTATAAATACTTTCTCCAAAGGTTCATCAAATGTGACCCAGTCCAAAATATGGTGGTGCTGTGGTGGGCTCATCAGATTTACATTCAAAATGCCAGACTCACCTATCAAAGTCCATCATTCCCCCAAGCACGGGCCAAAACAGGTCACAAACAGTTGAGAAATCGCATGCCATGAATGGATGGACTGACCATCAGACCAAACCCAATCCATAGTCCGTTCTCCGATCTTCAGTAATGGGGGACAAAAAAGTCCAATAGGGATCCCACATCAGGACAGCTGACTGTTAAATAGGTGCCAGGACAAAACAGTAAAATGAAAAGTAACATGGACAATAACAATGTGAAATGAAAACAGATATGACAGAGAACCATGATGCAATGGAGACATGGAACTATGACCACTGCCAATGTGTACAGAGGCTAGGCCAGCACCATGTCCACTGCCAGGCGGAAACACTGCGTCAGAGATAGGACTACAGCCAGCACCAAGAGGTCTTGCCAATGTACTGTATATCAAAGGACATTGGCAGTGTAATAAATATCTCACATTGTTGAATGGCACCTTATGTATGACTTGATATTTACAGTTACTGATTTATAGCAAGTAACCTGTTTGCCAAAAGGGCACACTGCAGAAAATATCCATCTTAATAAGTCATTTAGTCTCATATTCACTCTTCAGACATTTTTGTTTTCTTAAAACCAGTGGGAAAAAAATCTGCCAGTGGGATCAAGATAATCCCACTTGTTTCTAAGGCAGTTTCGCTTGTTTCAGAATTTTTTTCTGGGATCAAATGTAGACATTTGCAATAAGGCAGAATAAGCTAAATTACAGAACTAACATCAAGAAAGAGGCATTCAAGAAAATCCTTGAAACAAGTTGATTATCAAGAGGGATTATTTCATGCCTCTGGTAGATTTTTGCCCCACTGCTAGGTGAGGCCTAAGGATGGTAGTGTTGGTAGGTCCGTTTGTCAGTCCATCCATCTATCTGTTCAGCATTACTCCAAGGCAACATATCTTGAAATCTACTGGGTAGATTGCCATTAAATTTACTGAGCACATTCATTGTCCTCAGAGAATGAAGTCTGCCATTTTTTTGTGACCTAATGACCTTTTCTCTAGTGCTACCATCAGGCCAAAATGTCAGCTTTTTAGACACTATATCACAAAATGTAAATGGTGGATCGCCATATTTTGTAAGTGCATTCATACTCCCCAAAGGAAGAGAACAAAACAGATTCAAGACAAAACAGACGGGCAAAACGCTGAGAAAAGTGAGCAATTACAAATACAAACCCTACGAACGGAACCCTACTAAGGGGGATCCATACAACCAACCACAGCGTAAACAGGATATTGCGCCCCTGCTGGTGATGTTTGTGGTGTTTGTCTAGAAACCCTATTTGCTGTGTCCTCAGAGTCTGAGTTTTTCACTTTTTACTGCAATCAAGACAAACAAACAAGCTTAATTCAACACATATTATATAAAAATGCATGTACAGCCAGGTAGATTGTTTGTATAACTGGATGGAACCAGTGGGGCCAGAGCAGCTGCCCCTTCTACCTCCTGTCTCGCTCAGCTACAGGAAGATTCCTCTTGATTTTGATGACTCAGTGACCTTTCCTCTTGCGCCATCATTAGGCCAAAATGTCAAATTTAATATCTCTAAATCTATTGGGCAGCTTGCCATGAAATGAAAGCGCACTAGTCCTACCAAGAGGATAAATCCTGTCAACTTTGGTGAAATAATGACCTTTCCCAAAAGGTAGAGCTACCTTCACCCAGCATTCTGGAGTTGAACGGAGCAGCCAACCATCCTCAGATATGGGCTAATTACCTCGAAGACTCCTGACCCAGATAAAACCCCACAGCTCAGTCAGTTGAGGGGAGAGGATGGAGGAGAAGCCAAAACCTGGAGAAGAGAACAAAGTGTATCGGGAAGCCCAAGGCCAAGGGAGACAAGACTGTTTGAGTTGAGATTTGTGAAAAAGTTTTGTTTGAGAACTGTCTCCTCCCTCCAGAGTCTTTAGTTGTGCTACCTTAGTTGCACCAGGGGTTCAGTGTGCTTGATGAGGCATTTCTGTGTTGCTACCTTAAATCACCTCTGACTGTGCCACAATCAGGAGACTACTGTTTTATTCATTCCATCAACTGTGTTGATTAACTTTGAGGTTTATGTATGCCATCTTGTGGTGAACAGCCTAAACTGCAGCTATATCCTCATGTTAATTTAGCTCCACACTTTACTATTTGTCAAGCTACAGCACAATTAGAATATCCTATAACCACATTTACAAACTAAAGAAAATTCACTGGTGTCTTTATTCACGTGGATGCTGATACTAACTTTCCAAAGACACAATGTCATAATATTTTTCTCTGGACAAACAAGCAGCTGATCGTGTGTATGTGTCAGTGCAAACAGAGTGCTGTACTTTGGTTTGGAGGCTCGTGTGTGTGGGCATACTGATATTAGAGCAGAGTGGAATGGCTCCAGTTTTCCTGTTTCTCCTGTGGTGTGTGCTGCTGTTGGACTGTCAACTGGGCTCTGGAGGTAAAATAAAGCTCTTCTGTATGATGTTCACTTGATTTCTCACAGGCTGAAGTTTAATTCTAACTGTCGAGTCTCCTATCCAGTCCTGAATTTACAATATTGTCAATACATGAGGCAAGCTGGGGACTGTCAGCTTTATTTACATACTATTTATATTGATGTGAAATGGGAAGTTATTTAAACACAGACTCAGTTACTATATTTTCTTACTTTGGCTTCCTCCAGCTCCAGCCTCAGGCCATGTGTTCCTGTCAAGCCAGGCAGCGACTGGTGTGCTACGGAGACAAAAACGCTATAACACCGGGGTGTTTGAGGAGTTTTTGGAAGGCAACTTGGAGAGGGAGTGCATAGAGGAAAAATGTGACCTGGAGGAAGCAAGGGAGGCCTTTGAGGATGACGAGAAGACAGTGAGTGTTTGTTTATTTAATACTGCTACACATATTATGAATACGGATGCTTGTGTTCATGAAAGGCTTCATTCTTTGCGTTTCAGATGGAGTTCTGGGTGGGATATGTAGGTAAGGCTGAGTTTAATAATTGACTTCTACTAACACAAACAGAAAACAGGACAAATGACTCAGAGGTGACTGTGTGTGTTGTCCACTATGCAGATTTCTTGGCATTATTTTTCTCTTTGAGCTGGGTGACCTCTTATGAACCTGTGCATAACCTTATATCACTTATAGAGGGAATTCCGGTCATTCCTAAACCAAGGCTTTAAATACTAAAGTACATGAGAGTACATGAGTACTGCCAGGACAGCTTCTCCACTGAAAAACAACCCCTGTCCCTCTCAGGTGTTCAAACTTTTAGCATCAGTGTCTTGTAAATCAGACTCATTTCTACAGACGTGCTTTTATGCGGTGATGTTTCTTTTTCCACTCTTATTTTAGCTTTGTAAACCTTGTTTTAGAAAAGTACTATTAGATGGTGATGTGCTAAGGTGATGACGTGTCTCTGTATCTGGCTTCCCTTAGACGGCGACCAGTGTAAGTCCGGCCCGTGTCAGAACGAGGGGACGTGTAAAGACCACATCGGCTCTTACACCTGCCTGTGTCTCCCTGGTTTCACTGGCAGGAACTGTGAGATTGGTGAGTGACAGTTCTGTGGCTTGATTTAAAAATGGGATCAAAGGAAATCAGATTTTTTTTTTATGTTAAGTGAGCCAAATCTGCTGAGAAGATCAGATCTAATCAGATCTTAGTCTCAGAGGATTAAGTGTCAGATGCTTTTTTCTCCTTTGCAAATTGAATCATTGGCACACATCCAGCACAAGGTAGGTCTTGGATTCCAAAATTAGATTGTTTGCGAGTTTGGATATTCTAAATAGAGCACTCAAAGTGCCCTCTCTGTGAATGTTGACTAAATATATCAGAATTACAGTCAATTTGATTTGTACGGGCGATAGGTGCACAAGCAATTTGTCTTGTTGAATGGTGCTGACACATTACAACACAGTTACACAATACACTAGCAAGACAGAATCTTACATAGTGAAGACAAGACATATGTACTGTATGGCAGATGACAAAACATGATCACACTGCAAGAATGTTTGAGAAAGGAAGATTTCATTATTACATGTAGTAAGAGGATAGGTTTGTTGATGTTTTCCCCTCAGTAACAGCAAGAAGGTGCGATTTCAACAATGGAGACTGCATGCACTTCTGTGAGTCAATGGGCACCTTTGGAGCAAAATGCTCCTGTGCAGAGGGCTACGTTCTGATGCCTGATGGGGTGAACTGTGAGCCAAATGGTATCAGATTTTCTCTATGAAGTCTCTGCAAAATATTGTAATGATGACTCTTATTTTGACAGAATGTTTCTAACAAGGATCAAATGTTACATTTTTCACACTACCAGCTGAATTCCCCTGTGGAAGAAATGTCTTGACAGTGATAAGTGCAGTGTCCACAAGGTCTCTATTTGGCAATGAGACTGCAAGCCTGCAAAACATCACCTCACTGAACAACATCACGACCACTACCTCCCCACTCACAACTGAAGCCAGTACCACGATGCCCTTTCCAGACTCCAGATTAAGCCTGTCCCGGAACAGGCTGCCTCTGTGGGTGCACAGTGATGCTGCATTCCCCACAGAGAAGCCTGAAACTATCAAACGCATTGTTGGGGGCGAAGAGGTAGTTCCAGGAGAGATCCCCTGGCAGGTACAGTATGAAAGCGGACATGCTGTTTTTAAGAAAAAAAGTGGCTAAGTGTAGGGTAAGGTGGGCCTCTTACAGGAATTGGGTATGTGGAAAAAGAAAGTTAAGTTATGCAACTTTTAATTCCTTGTAGCTGTTCACAATTCCCCTCTTCCTCCTCTGGCTAGGTAGCCTTGATAGCGCGTCCCAGTGGTCAGTTTTTCTGTGGGGGCTCCATTCTCAGTGAGCTGTGGGTTATCACTGCTGCACACTGCCTGGTGGAGGGACAGGGCTCCTTCTACATCCGAGTGGGTAAGAATCAATGCAGTTTTATTGCCACTGATTTAACAAAGTTTAACCTAAGCATAGTGGAGTAGATCCTTTGAACATTATGTGCATTGGAGTTAAGGCTTGGCGATATATCAATATTTCATCGATATCATGATAAAAGACTCAATATAGTCTGACATATGGAACATTGTAATATCATGATATGGCATGAGTGTGGTTATTTCCTCATTTTAAAGGCTGCATTACAGTAAAGGGATGCAATTTTATTAACTGTTCTAGTAGTTCTAGTCTATTATTTGCCTCTAGCTGTTTGGTCATCAAATCCACATTACTAATGATTGTCTAATATTAATAATGTCTCATCTTTGTCTTGTTCAAATATCTTATAAAAAAGCACCAGTTGTCACGCGTATAGTATTGTCATAATATCGCTACTGAGGTATTTAGACAGAGATATTGTGGTTTTGGATTTTGTCCATATCAATCAGCCCTAATTGGAGTTTGACTTATTTATTTTTTAATGTAATTTATTGCATCCCAGAGAGAGAAATTCATTGGCCCTCTGTTTGGGTGTAGGGTCAGCCAGTTAGTGCAGTGTCCATGCAGAGGCATCTCAGTGAAGGATACTTCAGCAGGTACAGCTCTATAAAGGAACAAAACCAGGCTCTCCAATAGGGCAGCTACCTCGATATGCAACAGGCCATTCTACTACCCTAATAGACGTTTACATACATGCTAATGAGAGCTGTAGAAAATCTCATTTGGTTGTGGTACAGTTCTGCATCACAGAGTGCCTCAGGTTTTAATATAGTGTGAATCCATAGAGTGAATGACATGATATCTGTGTCCTGTCCTTGTCCAGGGGAGCATAACATCAACATTAATGAGGGCAGTGAGCAGGATTATGAAGTGTTGGAAGAGCACATACACCCCCGCTACGATGCAAGCGTAAGCATGTACAACCATGACATCGCCCTGCTGCGCCTCCAAAGTCCCATCAATTTCTCCTCCACTGCACGTCCCATTTGCCTAGGGCCCAAGGCCTTCACAGAGGCCCTCATGAAGGAGGCCTCTCCCGCTACCGTCAGCGGCTGGGGACGAACACGTTTCCTGGGGCCCACAGCGAGCATGCTGCAGAAGGTTGACATCCCCTTCACAGATCGTACAGAGTGCAAGGACAGCAGCAGCGCCAGGATCACGCGCTTCATGTTTTGCGCGGGATATTATGACAAGGCCAAAGATTCCTGCCAGGGGGACAGCGGAGGTCCTCATGCCAACCTTTATCATGACACATGGTTCCTGACCGGCATCGTGAGCTGGGGGGAGGAGTGCGCAAAGGAAGGGAAATACGGTGTATACACTCGGGTGTCCCACTACTACCGCTGGATACACCACATTATGGGGCTGACTGAACGCAGGCTGGGGGTGAATGTGGAAGAACCCGACCCTTGAATTAAAAGACTGTGACATGCACACTTTAAATATGTTGAAAAGATAATTACTGTTGTAGAAATGGGTGTCATTTCAAATAAAATGTCTTTATGCTCTTTGACAGTCACAGACAACACGCTTTGAATTTAATTATAAAAGTAACTGGGGGGGCAGTATGGGTCTGGTGGATAGTGAAACCCTCACATCACTGGAAGGTCATGAGTGGTTCAAAACCTGAAACAGCAAATGTGTCTATGGGTGTCAGTGTCCATAAGAAAGACATTGAACCCCTAAACCCTTATCTACTTGAGGGATGCAATCTCTAAACAGCACTGCACTCTGACCTCTCTGGTGATGTGTGTGAGTGTTTATGTGGCTACCAGTCATTTGAGAGCAAAGCAAACTACCTATTACACACTACACACTACAAATAAGAAGAAATACAAATAATTTCCAGCACAGGTCAAGAGGTAACATCCCCATCACATCCCCATTTCTGCTGATTTTGTGTGTTAGTCTGAATTTTTGGATCAGAATTCCGTACTGACTATGAAACATTACCCAACATCACATTATGTCCTTCCTTAGATGCATTGTATGAAATGACATCAAAACACATTGCTCCCATCTGCTGGAAAATTGTTTGTTTTACCAGTAATTATCAGTAGTACAAAAACAAAACGTCCATGCACACCCAAGCCTCAAATAATGTGCTGGACAAGAGAAAGTAGAACAATAACAATAAAAAGCAAACACACCAAAATAGAGATCCATGCACAATTTCACCTTTTCATTTATAATTATCAAGAGAAGCCGTAGGGTTTAGGCAAATATATCACTAAGTTCAAATATTACATTAAAAAGACAAATATAGAATAATTTATATCATGAAAACAAATCTCATAGTTATTGCAATAAATACTTTTATTTACTTATTTCTGTACAGTACTGAAGCTGTACAAAAAGGAGCCAGTCAAGAGCGTTGACTGTCTAACAATGCAAACCTCCTCATTGCTCAGTTGCCATGCATTTTTTGCCTCAAGAAACATTCAGCAACAAGCATACTAGGCTTGTCAGGATACACAATATTTCAAGCAATTATTTTTCTTTCCATGTTGGAAAATCTGTGCAAAATCTGCAGCATTTTGGATTGAAGTTACAAAGAAACCATCTAATCTTGTCACATAAACAAAGAGGG
>OMKZ01024288.1:8236-22652 GCA_900302535.1 Neoniphon sammara
GAGACTCACCCTGGGACCAAGTCTTGTTAAAATGCATTAGCTCTCTTGTTATGTGGAAACAAGAGACAGCTGTGCAGCCTATTTTTGTTCCAGACCTGTGGTTTAATAGACTGACTCTGCCTTAAACCTACTGCCAGACATTCAAAAGACATCATTCAAAACAGCTGGTTTTTCAAATTTAACATTTACATTTTTATGTAAAGCATGAGGAACAATCCCTTCTCAGAGCAGTCTGACTCAAGTCAAGTATCTTACTGGCTAATTTTACATTGAGACTTACAGCCCATTGAGTAATGGTAAAATACTAAGTAAGAACTGGCTCAATTTTCCCTTGGCTCAAACTATCTATAGAGGTGCTGGGCACCAATTTGGAAACAGTGAGCCAGACATGGTACCATATTGGATACAATTTTATCCAGGGGTTCAATCAACAAATGATGTCTCGTGGTCTCATAAAAATATGTTCTTGCTATTTCCGTTGGAGGAGATTGGATGTCCCTGCTATTTCAGTCATTTAAGACCTCTGTGATACAGAAAAATGTCCAATTTTTGGGAAATTAGGCAGAGTTTCATTTACTTGAATATAATTGAATATTGCCCATTTTGGCCCTTGAGTCCCAGAAAATGATAGGCTAGGTACCCAGCAGGAAAGTGAGGCAGAATGATATTAGAGTGTTTCAGAAAGATATTCAATCCCTTTTCAGTCAGAGGGGGGACGGGGGGTTGAGGTTGAGCAAAAGAGAAAGAGATTGAAAGGGAGGGTGAGGGAGGAGAGAAGGCTTAGGGCTTGGCTAGGGCAATGGAAAGATAAGGAAATATGATATGTACATTTCAATGAAATGGAACTTAACCAGTGGAGAATTCAGACTAAAGTATAGCATCATGGGATCACTATCAAAGTAGCTCCAAAGTGCCTGTAGTCTCAGAGGTTTCCAGACGTAGCAAAAAGTTTCACTGAAATTGTAACCCGATAGCTGAAGTTCTTTTAATTCATTTGATTTAACTTGGCGGAAAACTGATCATCCCCAAAACGACACCTGACTACACAGGTTGAATCGTCATCCTTATATTAAATATCTGAAACATAACCAGCCTGTGTTTTGGCTGGGAATCTATATACTTGTTAAGGTGGCGGTAAGAAAATTGATTACTTTTATTATTTGCTGTAAAAAAAAAAAAAAAAAAATCAGGTTTCATTACTTTAATAATCACTGGAAAAAAATCATGTTTCATTACTTTAATATTCACTAGAAAAAAATTTCATTAATATTCACTGAAAAAAACATGTTTCATTACTTTAATATTCCCTGAAAAAATCATGTTTCATTACTTCAATCTAATAGGTACTGCAGGTGGATTTAAATTTAACGTAGAGGTAGTGAGCAGGTAAGTTTTCACTTTTTCTTAAATTATATCATTGACTTGGTGAATGCATTTAATATTTTATATAGCAAGGAGGACCAAACCAGACTAGACTAGACCACCCTAGGATTTGTCATTATTTACTTGAGGAGTTTGACCTACCTCAGAGTTTTAAAAGTGGCTCAGGGTCAGAATTGGACGGATAAACGCTTCCCTGCTTATCTAGACTCCGCGGCTTTGTGACGCAACCCCTCAATCAGCTCAATGGGAAACTTTGAGTGAGTCAGACATGTGTGGAGACTGTGAATCAGACTCGGTAGCGAGTGTGGCAAAATAAGTGCGCGAGATAAAACGCGGAATTGAGATTTTACAATAACCGGGGGTCAGCCGGGGCGCGCTTTGTTGGCAGGACTCAAAAAGAATATCTGGATTCAAAAAGAACTCCCTTTCATTTGGTCTCTCCCTCTCTCTCCTCCTCAGCTGATAGGACTGTGAATGAAAACTGTCAGCAGCTCTTGGAGCAAAACGTTCAGCAACAAAGTATCATTCACAAAAAAAAAGAAAAAGAATGCTCCATAGCCTCAATGTTATATATTTTATAGATTTGTCAGGTTTGAATGTTGGAAGAGCATCTCCCTACATGGTGCCATACATAGCAAAGGCCTTGAGATATAATCTGTGTAAACTTTTTGTTGATATCGTCAGTTACTTCATAAAAGGAATCTCAGTTGAGTTTGACAAGTGCACTCTATAGAGTAACTCTCTCTCTCTCCTCTCTCTCAAAGAAAGAGGGATTTTTTTTTATTTGCTTTCTGCCTTTGAATCCCCCACCAAGGCCTCGAATGCCAAAGGAACACTTTTAATTCATCAGCGGGGGACACTGAAGGCTGTTCTGGATCATTGGACAGACAGCGTCTGAAGTCTGAAAGACAGAGAGAGAGGGGGGGAGAAAGCAAGAGAGGAGGAGAAAGGGAGTGACTGGGTAATTTAAAAAGTCTCCCTCATAGAACGAATAAAGGACTCGGCAGACAGTATAGTACAAAGACCTCCACCATTTAATTATCAAGTAATTGTAAAGTCCATAACAACAGAGACCTGAAAGCGGGAGACAAGGGAAGAAGGACTGCTCCACGAAAACGTAATTAGCGGAATATCATTTCTCTTCACTTTCAGCCACTGTAGAGTTTGAGGGGACAAAGAGGGGGAAAAAACACACACAGAGACAAGCTCCTTTGAGATGAAACCGAATGCAGCGTCACAGTTTACATCTTCAGTGACTTGGATCAATATGTAATTACCTCAGGGAGGAAGAAACACCTTTCCTCTCCATCTCTTTACGCTCTCTTTAACCCCTCTTTATTTTCAAGAAAGAGGTGAGGGGAAACAAAGCGGCAGTGATGCAGTCTGTCCAAACTGGGCAACAGGTGTATTTCTATTACAATTAAGTATCTGAAACAGCCGGGGCACAATTCATTTAGTTGGCCCTGGTTGTGTTAGTGTGTCTTGCTCAAGATAAACTAGGTGGAGGAGGGACACAGTGGCAAATGGTGGGAAAAAAAAGTACCAAAAGCTAGACAAACAAGTTAGAAAAAATGTTTTTGTTTTTTTTTCCCATATTGCACGATAATATCACTTACATATTGAGTATCTGCTGGTTGCAATGTTTCACTGAAGCTACATCACACTTAGGAGTGAAATATTCAAAGCCAGGAAGATTGTTTGATGGCTGCAGCATTACACATACACTGCAATTCAGCAGGACATATTTGGGATCTTTGGAAACCTTGGGATCTCCACTAGAATTTAAAATAAAGTTCTGTGGGTTTGAATAAAACTGACCCACGCTGCAATGACGAACCCACCAATGGGACAGGCAGTGTTGAAGGTTTGAGTAAAATTTAAAGGCACACTACATAAAATCACTGAAGGTCAGTTGAAATCAGGACCATTTAGAAGGAGATAACAACATGGAATAAGCAGTTATAGTTTGATGTCTACATGGTTCTCATTGTCAGACCAGCTCACTCAACAGATTGCATGCTTATTGTGTGTTTTTTGGCAGTCTAAAATGTTCACTCACTTCAATCGACCCTTGGCAATGTTACATAGTGCACCTTTAAGTAAAAGTAAGAAGAAGCTCATTTCAAATGAACTAAAACTTGCTGAGTTACTTTTCACATGACTGAAAATGTACTGAATTACAACGCAAGAGTAATTGGGATGACTTACTTCCACTTTTGCTCAGTGGAACAAAGTGATTTTTTGGGAATTTGATCATTTTCCAGAATATTTTCATGGTGTGAGACAGATTCACCATGAGATATAAGGTCATGGAAAAACTACAGAAATTCCCCTATAAGGCATTTGTCAATCTGATTTTAACATCATTGTGAAAAAAAAAAATAGTGTTTTATATTCCTGAGCTCCTTTGGCTTTTTCAAGCTCCAACCAATCAGAGAGTTTGCTGTTACCATAGAAACATTATGTGCTCCAAAGTTGGTAGCCTTTTATGGGATGAAGAGGGGGAGGTGTGCACAAGGGCAAAAACTGGTACAAATCAGTAATCAAATCAATCTGATTATAGAGACTAAATTACAACACAATGTAACATCAAATGAAGGTCAACTGCTTTTAACCTTTGGAGAAAAAACAATTTTTGATTTAGCACCTTAAACATTGGCAGCTCATGCACTTATTGTCTTATCTATCAAACAATACCTACATATCAGTTATCCCCCCCAAAAAATGTTTGTGTTTCAGATTTTTTTGAAGATAAACTGTTTTTCCATTCTTTATTTCATGGGGGACTTTAAAGTAATCTTAAATGTACAGTCTTTTCTGTTTGTTTACCATATATACTTTTTTTCTGAATCTATTGTTATGAGCTCATTTTTCAGCTGGTGGCTGATCTGTTTGGTTCAAAGCTTTAAACTCTTTACAGTATATTGGAATTCTCTGAAATGATTTTGAGAAAATTAATGGGAAACTGCCTTTACTTCTGGAGCTCGGGCTATCAAAAAACGGCTTTTCAGGTTTCAGCTCGATTCCTATCGCTTCCATCAACTGTGATTACTTCCACAGGTTGTGTCCACAACTATGTGCTCCTTTTCTTTTCTGCTGGCCTGATCAAAATAATTGAGCCATTCACTGAACATGTGAGCCTTTACAGTGCATCGCCATCATTTCAAAGACAAATAACATGGATCAAGTCAGTTTGTTTCTGTCTTCTTCAGCTGCCTTTAGTTTCTGCTCTGTCTTTTCCACGCTGGCCTAGCAGAGCTTACAGTATCTGACCCGCGGTCACTCAAAAACCCCCAGCGACTCCGACCACACTCTCCGCTTAGAAGTGGAATTTGCATGATCCTTTTTGCCGCCAAGCAGCGATCCAGGGGTCATTGTATTTTTTTCTGTCTCTTTGTCTGAACACACATTGTGTGTGACAGCAAATAGTCAAACCAGCTACTGGTCTTGGAACGTCATGACAGCCCCGTCCTCCACCTAGCTTCCAGAATAAACAGCTGCTCTGGCCTGATTGTGTCCTGTCAACGGGGACTGAAAGCTACATACTTCGTCTATAGTGCGTCCAAGATGACATCCTCCCCAATGGACATATACTGTGCATTCACTCGTTCGTTTCATTGTTGCTTTCTCTGAGAGAGAGACAGACAAAAGGAGAGAGTGCAAGCGAGCTTTTCCACTGCAATAATGTGAGAATGGATTTTAGGAGATCCCACATTGATAATGAGATAGATGCTTCTGGGTTTGTCTAATTTGACCCGCAAGGGGTGACGTTCTTTGATGGGCTGGATGCAGTATACATCATTAGAGAAAGCCACACTACCAACAGTACTGTAGTCACTGGAAATGAAAAAACCCTGATGAAAGAATGTCACACAAAACCAGCACAGCCCCAAGATGCTTTTCATTCATGTGTTCCTTCAAGGATTTGCTTTGAGGTAAAAAGGCATAGCTTCTTATAGAACTTTCAGTTTGAAAGTAATTCCTTCAAAATACAAGTCAAATACAAGTCATTTTTGCTCAATGCTAATGGGTGTCATATACTCTTAAAAGAACTTGGCTGGTGAATTTAAAAATCTAAAAAAATCTCCACAACATAAATGAAGCCAATACTGGAGTCAAATTGCAATGCCCAGATTTTCTGACCAATATTTTGCCATAACATTGTTTTCTTTACTTATAGACCTTTTTCACAGCAGCCATTTTGACTTGAAATACCAGGTAAACACAGGTTACTAATCACAATAACAAAGGTTCTGTACCCAAACAGAACAGAACCTTCATTAGGGTCATTCTGTGTTTACCTGCTATTTCATTTAAAAATGTCTGCTGTGAGAAAGGCTCCCTTACGTTTTAAGCCTTTTGTTTTTATCCCTCTGTTGATATGCTGTCAGTTTTGGCTGGCCTCAGCCCAGGTGATTTCACATTAAATATTTCACGCACACAAACAAACTTTCCTTTGTGACACATTTCCGTTTGCGTCAAATATGCTTCCTGCAGTCTCACTTCTATAAATAATGCACAACTTTTGTCAGCATTGTTTTGGAGTTATCGGAGGGGTCTCCCCCATCTCCCTCCCTCCCTCTCTCTCTCTCTCTTTCTCTCACTCTCTCTGTCTCTCCGGCTTTGTTTTTCTTTCACATGTCAAATAACATGACATTCAAACACTGAACATGAACAGCAGTCTCTCTTTGGATCGTACTCGGAATGACTGAACTTGACGTCAACTTATAAGGCATATTACTCTTTTCCTTTTTTTCCCATGAGTCACTCTTGAAAAGTGAAGTGGCGGCAGCATGAAAGGGAAAGAGAGTAATTTTATGCTAATAGAGTCTCTTGGGAAAAGGGTTCATGGCGACCTCACTATCACTTTGGAGGGAACAATGCAAGCATGAGTCACAAGTAAAAAAAAAAACAACAACGCTGCTTGTCTCTAACCACCATGTTACCATTTTAAAAAAACGCCTAAAAATAATTCATTGTTTGTCGAAGTATGTATAGGAAATACGCCATGACACATTTTGACAAAACTGTATTAATTATTCATCACATTTGTCAAATAAGTGTGTCAGTGGCACCGGAACCAAGAATGCTCATATACAAGAAATCCAAACAAATCATAGCAGCTCCAAAAACGTACATTCGCTTCGACACCTAAAGTACACGTTGATGTAGTTGCTCAGGCTTACACACTGAGAGTTCCTGCTGTTTTTTTTTCTTCTTCTTTTTTTTTTTGGCAAGATGATTGTTTACTTTCAGCAAGAGACAAACAGATATGCTGAGTATGTGAGGATTTATTTTTTGTGCTTGCATTTACTCCAAGAAAATGGAAGGATTCAGGAGGATACGAATCAATATACCCGAAATCCAATTGAAACAAGGACCATGTGGAATTAAAGTACATAACGACTGCAAGGCCCTGGCTGGAGATTTTATCCATTCTCAAAGTGTGTTACATGTGTTTATTGATTGTCTACTCATTAATCAAATACTAAACAATTAGCATATGGCACATTTATCATCATATGGAATCGACCAGAGCGGAGCTACGCAGCCACAGCACAGTCACAGTCTGATTGCATGGTCATGTCCATTAAACAATATTTCAGTTTGGTGTGATATTTCACCTTTTCATTCCCCATGTCTTTCATACATTTTATAAATGAGAATTTGCTCTGAATTTACATTAAACTACCTCATTGTAAAATAAATAAATAAACATTAATGACCTATAAGCCAGAAAACCAATACTAAAAAGAGCAAAAGGGCACATATAAATTTCTATGATATACTCTACTGAATAAAAATGCTTGACGGAAATGGAAATGTCATATAAACCCCCAAAAATGTGACTGAAAGTTTCTACAATTATGTGACTTGGATACGCTTTTAATTTGATAGTGAGATATGCTGTAATTTGTGACGGCAACACATTTTCCGAATAAAAACTGTGCATAGGGTTTAATCACGTGACCAGTTGCTGTTTGACCTCTGACCTCAGAGTGAGCTGCTGTCATGGCGGATGGCGGTGACGCCAACATGTACAGGTGGACGGATGAAGAAATCAATACATTCCTTTGTCTCATATATGCAAAGAATGGAATGGTTGCTATTGACCTTTTTCACAGTAGACATTTTGACATGAAACAGTAGGCAAACGCAGGTGCTTCTAGTCACATTAAGTAAGGTTCTGTACCTAAGAACGGAACCCTTAATTAATGTGATTAGTAACACCTGTGTTTACCTGTGTTTCAAAATGGCGACTGTGCAAAAGGTCTTTTAGGGATGAACCGAGTGCTCGGATGAAACGAGTAACTGGTTCGGATAATGGATTTTTTACGAACACGAGCCAATAATCTGTGCTCGTGAGTAAAAAAATTTTTCAGCACTAGGTCGCTGTGTCCACAAATATGGAGGCCTACACTGAGGTGACTAACCACACCTTATATAGCCGCGGTGTGAGTTAAAAAAAAAAGATAGAGAAGACGGTGCGCATCCAGTAAATGGACGTGACACTATGACTTGTTAATTAATCACCGGATAAAAATCAAGAGCACAACACAAGTAGGGGTTTTCGAGTTAAGTATAGACCTACGTCGGTGACACCCATCATCAACCATAAACAACCAAACTGCAGGAAGTTGCCAACACATCACTGTATACGCAGGCGAAACTGGACCACTTAAAAGCATACCAAGCGATAACAATTGGACGAAGTTTACTGCAGCAGAAAGACAAAACAACTAATTGCATGACATGTAGGGCCTATAGTCAGTGTAATTCAAACGACAAAAAGGCTCAAGTGTCAACAATCCGTGACCCAGCCACACACTGAGGAAAATTTTACACACTGCACGGTGATATACCTCCAGCATAACCAACCACCGTAACCAAGCATTACGCACGGCAGCAGCTTAATAACAAATGCATAAATGAATAAAAACTAAAAATTATTCTTACCTTATGCCCCAGTTAAGTCCAGTCCATATAACGCTCCAAATTAACGACATGGTTTATCAGCCCCCTGCGTGGTCCAGCCAGGTTTGACCTCAAATTAGCTTACCCCTTAATTGCCTGTGCGCATCCTGACACCCTCCGGCCAGGAACTCCTGTCCAGGAGACCAAAGGTGACCGGGCTTTGCCGTCAGGTCCGCAGCTTTGGAATGGCCTGCCTGAGAAACTCAGGTCATAAAGAAATGTATAATTTCCATAAACTCTTTATCGTTATCCTTTTTATCTTCATGTTTTTAATCACTATCATTTCAATTTCGTATTTCATTTATCTTTGCATTTTATTTTGGGTTTGATTGGTTTGTCTTTTGACTTTTATTATTCTTGTGAAGCATAAATACATGAATAAATAAATATATATTATTGCTTCTAAAACTGCTAGATTATTCTTACATTCTGTTCATTCTTGCTCTGTGGATTTGCTAACTATTAATAACTAAGCTTTGTGTATAGCATTGTTTATAAATGAATGAATAAATAAAGAATAAAAAAAATAATAAATAATACAATAATACAAAATTAAGTAAGTGAGATAACTTGCCACACTTGTATGTATGTATGTATGTATATATATATATATATATATATATGTGTGTGTGTGTGTGTGTGTGTGTGTTATTTAGTTGGTTTAACAGATAGAGAGATATTGTGTACTTGCTCCTCCCCACGTTGCTATGGGAAAACAAACTGGTTGCCCATAGCAACGGCCATGACGGTGACAGATGATGCTGCCATCAATTAAACAGATATTACTGAAATGCACCTTCATTCACGTTATTTTTGGGGGGCATTTAATTATTTTCTTGCGATGAATTTAAATGCTTCATGGAAACCCAGCTAATGATAATAAATATAAATTCTAAGATAAATGGTAAGGTTTTTCAGCAAGTGTGTTATTGGAAACGATCCCAAGTTTACTGAATTCATCCCAACACAAGAAAATAAGAAAAAGAAACCTGTAACCTCAGAAATTCAGTTTTCCTTTCAGTACATCTCAAGGACTTGTAATAATGTAATAAATACAATGATAAGCTGCTGCATGAATGTAATCTTTTCACCATAGCACTGACTGTGTACAACCCATTTTTCTAGGGCATAGAAGTCTTCAGCTGAGTTGGGCGCTCCATCTAGGCCATCAGGGAGTCCACCAGGGGCTATTGAAATCCTGATTCCAGATACGCAGACAGGCTGATGGGCGCACACACACGCACACACACACACAAGGTTCAGTATGTAGCAAGTCAGCCTGTCAGTCCACCTAGGGGATAGCTTTAGCCACCAGCCACCAGCCCCCAAATCCACTGACTGATCCAGTGCCCAGACTGTCAGGCCCTGCCCAGCCGCTTCCCAATCTTTCAACCTTCACTCGCCGCTGTGAAGCCTACAGTACTCACACTGTGTCTGTAAGACCAATACAGGGTTGAATAAGAAAAGAAAAAAAGGAAAAGAAAGAAAAAGGCTACCACTTTGCCTCTTTTTCCTTCTCTGCTTAGACTGCTACTGTCACAAATACGGACACACACTCAAACTGTAATGGAAAGTCAGTGGAATGTGCATGAAGTAATCAACATCCAACCCCCAAAGGTAGAATGACTGACAAAGACCACATTTGGTGGAAAATCCCACCGCTTAATGAACAAGAATGCTGAAATTATTTTTTGGCACCCGGAGCTTATTCTGATTCGACAAATAAATGTTGCTTGTTTGCAAGAGCCTGGCTGTTACATGGGATATTGGAACTTGTAACTACTAATTGTTGGGGAAATGAAGTTGTTGAGTTTGTGACAAGATTGGGAGTTCAGGAGTTTTTATGTTTCCCTGGTTAGAGAAAAGCCAGTTAATAATCAAGAGAGCTGATGTGTTGATAGTTGAGACTAGTGGAAACCAAAGGATGTTTCTGCCACTATGAAGACATACGATTTGGAGCAAGAAATAAAAAAGAAGTCGGCTAGCTGAATTGATTTGTACATGCTGATATTCTCATTCATATTTTTTGAATATACTGTAATTATCTTGACTATTTAAATAGAGGGCAAATGGTTCCTCTAGTGATTTGGAAATCCATTATTGCCTAGCTAATTGGCTTGGCAAGCCTCGCCCCCTCCTTCCCTCGCTCCGTCTCTCAGAGATTAAAATCCAGCAGTGATTTTAATTTGAAACGGGAGAAAGTACAGTAAAAAACGATTTGCCAAAAGCAAACAACGGTAAAAATCTTATTTAAGCATTGCACAGAAGACAGTGTACATCAATGAACTTTGGCCCCCCGACGGAGCAGTACGACAAAGTTCATTATATTGTTTACCCAATAAAAATCTGTGATCCAGGCGGCTCTAAAAAATGACATCAAGCCTTGTGGTTTCTCAGTAACTCTGTTTCTCACACACTCTCTGTTTTTCTCTAAAATCATTGACCTTTAGGATTTTCAAGTTTATTTCACAACTGTCCAGTATTATTAAGGACTCGCATTTTCTGTAACAGTAAAGATTTCCACACTGGCAAGGTTTGTCAGGGATGGAGTGCAGACACTGACCAAACACAGGCATCATTGTATAAGTGTAAGTGTAAGAATAAAGCCAGTTTTTGAGAGGCTTTTTCTATTTTTGAAGCTTACTTCTGGCAGTCTCTTTCTACACAGTGTACTTACAGTTGAATGGTGTTAAAAAGTAGCTGCTAGCTTGTATAGGTCACCGGGGGACTGAGCGTCCACCTCTTTCACCTGTTGTTGTTTTCTACCCAGAAGGGCTTCCATGAAGTGTCAGGGCGCGGTGCTCATTTAGACTTCGTGGAAGCGCTCCAGAGCGGTGTGCAACACACCAAAAACACAGTTTGATTGGTAGATTGTGCATTTATCAAGCCGCACATCTATTTTGTTCTGCTTTTCCGCACTCGAGGCATGAATTCACGGTTTACTGAGAACAGATACATGATGATGGCTCTGCACAAACCTTCTTTGACTGTCAAGTGAATGCAAATCAAGTGGTCCTTGCTTTCTCATCTGCCAGCAGCTCTTAGTGTGTAGTGTATTTCACCTGCTGTAGCCTTCACTTGTTTTTCACTGCGGCTGGAAGCAGCGCCTTATTCCCCATTGCCACCAGCATCAAGGGCCGCTATTATCCAATGATCCTCTACCATTTCCCCAGGCTGTATCCCTGGCTCAGATATATGGGAAGTAGCTTCCTCACAACAATCAAATAAAGGTTTACTAAATATGTCTGACAGTGCTCCTAATCAAAATGACTGTTATCCTGTTTATACCCTTACATTAATATCCCAGCACATATTAAAGATGTATATGGATGAGCTTAAATAGGGCACATAGACATATTTAAAGGAATAGTAAACCCTGTTAAAAATGTGAGTTTTCTTATTCAATTTTATTCTTGGGTTTCTGTCTTCATCATCCACCAAGATTTGAGAGTTCCTAAAAGTTATTAACTGTAATAAAATGGAGTTTTAGGGTCTGCATTTTCTACAGTAACACATTCCAGCAGGGCTTGGTGGACAATTGTTACCTTGTAGGGTCACAATATTGTCTGAACTCTGGTTAGACCAACCAACTGTCCAGCAAAGTGAAAATATCCCACTTGTTGGAACTGAAAGAGCTACAGCTCTTACTAGCAAAAATATGCTAGCTAATTATTTCCTAGCTAACACTGCTGTAGAGCTCACTTGCTTAAAACTTACACTTTGGGGGCTTGTAGTAGTACAGTTGATGTGAGAGAGTCCACGACTGACACCATCGCTTGCTAAAGCTATAACATAATATAATCCTTCGTGAAATGGCGGATTTATATCCATGAACAGCGCAAAACTGGTGTGCCGTGCTAACAAGCTAAAAGTTACTGTTCCTCACTACTGTTTGTTGAGGCTAGTGGAGGATAACAAGTGCAGCTGAATAGTCAATTCTTCATCTGCATTACTTGCCCCGAAAGTTCCCTTTAAGGCAACTTTGTAAGATTCACTCCAACCATAGCCCTAACCATAACCGCAATCAAACAGCTGATCCCAAGCAAAACCACTGGGAGGAGAAATCAGCTGATAGACCTTTGTCTGCATAGAGAGGACTTCAGATTCTCATGTTTTAGTTTACTGTTCCTTTAAACAAAAATGTAAATGTATATATAGATTGGAGATAGAAACTAATTTTTCACCAGTTCTTGTAGATGTAGTTTGGGGGGAAAAAAATCTGGTCCCAGTTGGTATGGGGTTTATGTACATTTATGTTTCAACATACCCCGGCACCCCTATCCAGCCACAATCTCCTTACATTTTCTACATGCATTGAAATTTCACTGCCAGGTCACCATCCCTGGTTTAGACAGCACATTTTCAGAGCATGGCAGGGTATGCCTGCTTTGCTGTGATTCAAATCATATCCATATCATATCCATTTACTTGGGGGTTGCAGAAGTGGTGATGCTTTTTTCCCCCTCTTTGCTTTTCTGTCTTTCCAATAACCTGCAAATGGCATTTGCAGGTTTTCAGACTGCTACTCTGTTGGTGCTGTAGTGTAATTCTGTTTAGTGTTGGAGCAAGGGTAATTGTAAGAAATAAGCTATGATAAAATTGTAAAAAAACAAACGAACAAAAAAAAAAACACTCGATGATGGAAACAGTTCATTAGCATAGATTTGTCATTAATTGATTTATTGACTAATTGAATGACTGTCTGTTTGGTTTAAATACACATTCATTATAGCATAGCCTGAGCATCTAGGCCTACAGTATGTTCATAACCTTAAAAGCCTCCATGCCCGCTGACTACAGTTAAATGCGTGGACCTGGTTGTGGTTCACTGCTTTTGTTCCTCTGCGCAGGGAGCTAATAAGTCAATCCCATTCACTCCTTCATAGAGCGAGGATGCACTTATCGCATTGTCAGCAGCTCTTTTCATTAAAGCCCCTGGTAAGTTTGCATGTTACCGATTCAACATTTTTAAATTACCTCGCTCGCCCGGCTCGAGCCAAGTCACCGGGAAAACAAAGGGAAGGCCTCCCTGTGCAACCCCTCTTCCTGCTTTGACCATCAATCACGGCTGTCAGGGCAGATGTGCTCTCTCGGTCTTTGGTGGGAACCCACACCAAAGCACTACATCACCGGTGCTGTGATGAATGCAGGAGCTTTAGCTGTGATGTTTTTGATTAGAAGCCTTGCCAGTGACAGGTAACATCGCGACCAAAGCGATCGCCATGAATATGAGGTGTCAAGATAGGGTCGATCCACAGACTTAATGAAAGTCCAATACAGTTGCAGGCACCATTGTCTTTCTCATAGTGGGGCGTTTACTTATCAACAATTAAAGCATAGATTTTTTTGTTGTTGTTTTTTGAGAAAATCATGCATATTATATTACAAAGGCATGGTTTAAAATGGTAATCCATTTTTTTTTGTTTTGCACTTCATATGGATCACTTGTCAACTGTCAAATTTTTGTGGTATAGTCAGTACAATGTGTGATGTCTTTTCCCTTTTCTGCTAATGCAGTTTGAGTTTCTCTAGGTGGCGCTGTATTCTTTGTCTGTTCAGCCATGGTGAATATTACTGCTCATGCTAACTAAGCAGTTGTTCTTCAATTTAATCCAAACAAACCACTCTTGCAGCTGCTAGCAACACAACTATGCACAAGCTTTCATAACCTGGCTATAGGCTGAATCACTATCTGTTGTGATAAAGAACTCCAAATCAGATATGTCATTGAATATTACTGTTAAAATTATTAAAATGTAATTAGATTAATAATCTTTAGTTTTGCTTGTATGACAGTGTCCATGGAATGTGACACTGATTTAATGCTGTGAAGATTGAATCCGTTCAGTGGAATGATTGGTGGAGTGTCAGTAGCACAACAGAGAGCTTACAGTTTTGCATCCTATCCATCCCAGGCTGTCTCATTAGCCTTCATTCCATTACAAGGCCAAAGAGGGCTTCCAGGGTTTAGTCATTGTTTATGTAAAGGATTTTCTCCTAAAGCAATTTTTTCCCCTCTATTTTTTTTTTTTTTTTTTTTTTTTTTTTTAACTTTTTT
>OMKZ01024289.1:6368-17093 GCA_900302535.1 Neoniphon sammara
TGGGGCTAAAACAGGAAGACGCAAACACACACACACACACACACGAACATGCACTTAAACACGAGCAGACACAGAGAGCCTTGCAAATGCCCTCATGTTTCTCACTTAAACACATTTTAGCATTACTGTACTTTTGAAGACTTTCACTGTTATACCCATTCCCTGTATCCTCATTTTAATCCTCTACACTAAATGCTAAATTTTGACCTTTTCCTCTGTCCGAAACCTAACAGCCCAATTCTAATCTTAACCCTAAACTCAAGTCCAGACCCCAAACTAGCCTCCTGAAGAAATGACAAGAGGCAAAATGTCCCCATTTTAGTGAATCTGCCTCATCTTTGTGAGGACTTTTATTCCCCTTATAGGAATACAAGAATTCATACACACACCAGTGCAAAACAGGAAACAGAAATACACACGTATGCACACACCCAAACACACTCATACACAAAATGACCAATATGGCCGTTAAAAGGCTGATACAGATATTTTTGACTAAAGCTGTCAATAGCTGATGTGCCAATATTCAACATCTCTCAAACTGACAATTTTCGTGCCAAAACATTACAAAAATTTAGCGTTTCTCCCCAAATTTTATTCTTTTCTGAAACAACATTTAGATCATCTCTGAGTAACAAACCCAGCCTAATGAAATCCTTTTAGTGTTAACACACCCACCGCACCTGTCCAGTGATAGGAAACACTGAGCTTCATTAGATCATTAAAAGTAAAATCAACTTAGAAGAAAAAACATAATGAAAAACTGAAATGTGCATAGAAAAAACACACAATAGTGTGTCTTCCAGGCTGTTTTTCTGTAGCTGTGCAGGGAGGAACCTCCGTCATTCACTCATCATTCATTTTTATGCCGCAGCCTTTTCCTTAAAGCTGTTTTTAACCCTCCTCTACCAGACATTTCTTCTATTTTAATGTTGTCATTGTGTTATATTTATTGTTCACTTTTGCATGCTTGTTTTATAGGTCTTGTGTATACTGTCCCTACTTTTCTTTGTTTAAGTCTTTTTTTGTATTTTTTGATGCACTATAGGCTTGCTTTTTGTTAAACTTCCACTGTATTTTATGTATTTTATTTCTTCATTTCATTTTTATCTTGTGAACCACTTTGTAACACTGTTTCGATACTATAAGTAGCATACCAATAAGTTTTTATTATCATTATTATTACCATATTGCTGGTGAATGACATGACCTGATGATATCTTGTATTTAAAGGGGCACTAGGCAGGATCGATTGAAGTCGATCAGTGAGTTGAAACTCCATCTACGCTCAATCAAATTACTTATCCGTCAGCAGTCAGCTGAGTCTAGTTTGCTGATGCATCTGCATTACCCCTCTATACCCACTTACAGGCCTATTTGGACGGGACTAGTGATATTTGAGTTTTAATAACCAACATGGGATGTTTGTAATTTCATGTACCCATTTGGATGGGATCAGGATCTCTGTGATTTCTCCCAAGTATCACAGAGGTGGGAGTGTCTACCTGAAGCCATCAGTGAAGTCACCCATCACAACAGCTTGTGGGATTGGGCTCTCTTCACGTCATTTAATTAATTTATTTTTTACGTCTGACGATAGACTCCGAGCAGGCGGTGTAACTGGCCGGTTAAAATGCCGTTTAAATGGTGCAGAAACTGTTCATGCAGTATGCAGCGGTGTGTACAGATGTTTCCGTGAAAGGCACGCTAATTACGCTCCAGGAGAGTTCAAATCAAAATAAATAAAACAAATAGGGCCTACGGTATTGGATAGCGGTCAGAGCTTTTATGAAAACATCTGCGTCTGTTACAGTAAATTCCATACAGGAGGTTTCCATTTGGACGGGATTAAATTTATCAGAGTTTGATGAGAAACAGTAGGTCATTTGCTCTGTAATTATCACCGAAGTCGGCCATAAAATACACAGACATGGTCGATTCAGACTGGACCGAAATCACTGAGGACGTCTGTGATACGCTACAATTACCTGACATCATCCAGTAAAACTAATCCCCCCCACACCCCCAAAAAAATAAAATCTGTCACATGCCTCCAGGTCTGTAAATAGCATGAACCGCCTCCCTTCCTCCAGTTCTCTCCCGCCACTTCCCTCCTTTCACAGCCTCGGTGAGGCCAGTCCATCATCTCAGCCCAGAGCCCGGAGCTTTCATCTGACCTGAGGGCTGACATGGCCCAGTTCACAGGCTGTGTGTGTGAGTGTGTGTGTGTGAGAGAGAGAGAGAGTGTGTGTGAATTCTCTCATCCCAGCCTGTGAATCTGAAGGTGTGATAACAGAGCAGAGACGCTTACATAAACTGTAATGTGTGTTTACTCTGTTGAAGCTGCCGGTTTGCGAGGCCTGAGACCTTTGAGATATAGGAGAGGCCAGGTCAGTGTGTGTGTGTGTGTGTGTATGTGTGTGTGGGTGTGTGTGTGTTAGTGTTATGAGGAATGTCAGTGTCTGACCTTTCTGGTCTGTGTGTACGGACCACTGACCTAGAAGACTGACCCTGTGTGTGCTGGTTCAGTGCCTGGCTTCACTCACACACACACACACACACACACACACACACACACACTCACACACACACACACACAGACAAACACCTCAAACATGAAGTAAGCCCATCCTACATGCGCAATAACCCCAATCATCCTGACCGAAAGCAGGCTTCATGTGTGTTCATGCACATTTGTCAACAAGCGGAGGTCGATCCAAGCCATCAGTGTGTTTTCCTCCACCTCAGTCTAATTAGTACTCAATACATCGGGCAGCGTGGCATCTTAATAACAGCGTGTGCATCTGTGTCAGTAGGTTTGTAAGTGTGAAAATAGCAGTGTGCGGTCAGTGGCTCTGTGGAGAGGGCAGACTACTGACTGAAGTTTCTATTTTAGTTTGGAAAGAGAAGTTTAACAGCTGTTTTGATTCTGCAAATGAGTGACTGCTGCTTTCTGCTTGATTTTTGCACATTTGCCAAAACTTGTGATAGTCTTTCTGCTTCAGTGCCAGCAGTAAGTGATTCCGGCTGTGTTTTACTACATACAACTAAGAGATATCCCTCTACATGTATGTAATGTTTCATCCAACTTGCTACCCGATTGCTGCTCCTAGCTTCTGACGGTGTAATGAGACAGATGAAGTTTATGTCTCTACGCAGTTTCTTGAATGGATAAAAGCGCTGCGGTGGTTCAGTGATCATGCAGTAACAAATTTTCTAATTTGATACATCATGATGTGAAAAAAGAGGCAGCATCAGTATGCAACACCACAGAGTCTTCAATGCTGGATAAATGCAGGACTGCGATGGTGCGGTAAGGTTTTTCCTGCTTTCCTGCAAAGCTACGGTGTCCTGGGCTGTTCAAATGACAAAAGAAGAGGATTTTTTATTTCACCACTAACTCCTTTACAAAGATTCAAGCTGCAGCTGCATTGCTTTCTGGCCCGCTGAAGCCTCTGTGGTGGACAAATGTCTCTCTATCCTGACACCAAAACCCGACGTTTACCGCTGATGTTTTAGATCGCTGACACATTTTCTTCTATGCAAACTCGAATTTAGCTGTGCTGTGAATGTCCCAACATGACATCATATTGTTGACATAAGGGATAATCTATGACGAGGTCTTGCAACAGGTAGTTCTTGCCTCCACGGTGTGCACTGAAAACACTTTCAGGTTGTTGCTATGGTTACATGTGTTGGTTTCTAACTTTATGGCCAGCGAATGAATTTAGAACAGTGATTAAACTTTATTTGGAGTGTTTGTGCATTTCAGGGTTTAAACACACACCCTCCAGCCAATTAGAAATTAGTTTTGTCCCTGACCATGGCATAAGTTCACTTTTCCAGTGGAATTAGAATAATATGGGCCTAGAAATGCAAGGTACATCGCCAGTAGCTATTTTCTAAAAGTGGTAGGAGTTTTTAATTATTCTTTCCGGAGGTTCACATGGATTTCCAGGTTTTCCTCGATTTGTTAGGAGAAAACAGTGCAGCAGCAGAGAGAGAAGGAACGAGAAGTGGAGCTGCTGCAGCGAGAAAAGTGAGATGAAAATGAGATGTGCGGAGAGGTCCTGGCACCTGAGATGATGCCAACAGGAAACGCTGGTGTCACTATTTCATAGTATCACTCCTCTCTGCTCGCTCTTTTCCACTGTAACTCTCTCTTCTCTGTTTCCTTCTTGTTGCTCCTCCAGTCTCCCTCGCTTCCCTCGTCTTTTTTTTCTGTCCTGCTGCTGCTGTGATTGCCTGTCTCCTCGTGGCCCAGTGCCCAGCCACCACTGGGTAGCATTCCTCACCCAGGGCCAACGGGAAGACAGGGAACGGGAGGGGGAGGAATGAGAGAAAGAGAGAAGAAATGAGCGAGAGAGAAAGAACCACAGCAGGTCTCCTTATATAGAGCCTGATGTTATATGGGCACCTACGGCCACTGTGACCTTGCTGAGGAGGTAAAGAGTGATTTTTTGGAGTTGTTTGCTGCTGTCTGGGTTTCCGATAGTGCCTACTGGCCATAAACCTTCCCTTTCAGCAGGTCTGTTTATAGTCACATCCACTCAGTCTTAAACAGCCGCTCACCCCGCTGCTCTTTACTCCACAAATACGGTCAGGCCGCAAGATGACCACGCAGAGGACTACAAAAATACTCATAGCATGCAAACATGCATGGCCTTGCTGCTTTTTAAGGGAATGAAATGACATATCTTGAAGGTAACATATGATGCCTTCACTGCCGAGGTGCAAAAAAAATATAAAAGAGTTCTGCTGAGAAAGCAGAACGGGCTCCACCCTGCCCTGCAGCTCCTGTTTCTCCCCAGCACTTCCATTCATGTGTGCATGTGCATGCTTGCAAATGTGTGTTTTTACGTGTGCGTTTTGAGGTGTGTATGAGCGTGTGTGTGCATGCATGCAGAGGAGTGTGTTTATGTGTGTATGTGTGTGTGTGTGTGTGTGTGTGTGTGGCATCTGCACTGGGAACTGCTGGCAGATGGAGCAGTCAGACTGTGGGTATATAGGGACGGATAAAGTTTGGCTCAGCGTGAAACTCAAGCCACACTGGAACAGAGGAGCCACGCATACACTCCTCTCTCTCTCTCTCTCTCTCTCTCTCACTTTTCTTTACCGATTTGACTCAACACCAATCTTCCTCTGCCCTCACCTCTCATGAACTAACACACACTCATACAGTGATTTCACTGTGCAAATAAAATCAGGACTTTGTTATTGCAAATGTGTAACGTGATATCTGCAAATCCAGGTTCACATTTGCACATGTAATGAGATTTGCAAATGTGAGTCCATATTTGCAAATATATGTTTGGATAAGCAAGCATGTGTTTGGATTTGTAGATGTATAACTGCATTTGCAAATGTGTACAGATGTTAAATGTGTAAACATGTTTCTGCACCGGATTTGTAAATATGTATCTGGTCTTGCAGCTCCAAACTCATATTTGCAGATATGGATTCACATTGCAAATTTGACACACATTTGCAAGTATCATTTTAAGCATTAGTAATATTAAAGTCCACATTTTATTTAGATATTATTATGACCCAAACACAGATCTTGTTAATTTAACCACTCCTCTCCAAAGGTAATTTACAGACATAATGCCAGCTTCCATTTCAGTGTTTGGCAAAGGCGTTGCCCTTTTTCTTTGTAACGTCTCCGTAGCAACCAGCAACTTAATGCATTAGTTTTCTTGTGATATATTAAAACCAGGTACAAAAAAGCAAGAAGACATGCTTTCGGCACGTCTAGTTTGTACATGCACTTGCAAAAACTTGACCAGGTGCTTGATAGACACAGTAAGATAATGAAAGAAAACACATCTACTGTCTATTGGATTGATGTTTCCATTTGACTGGATTTGATCGACACTGCGGAATTCACCTAAAAAGACTTAAACGAGTGTGCAGGTGTCTCTTTCAGTATGAATGTATGATTTTCCATGTAACTGTCTACTGTAAACTAATCACCAGTAACGACAGACTTATATAATTTGAAGTACTGCAAATTCAAAAGTGAGTGCATGCAACCAAATGCAAATTCAAAGCATTTTTGTTTTGCAAGGAAAGAACCCCTTAACCCTGGTCTGGTGTTAGTGCCATGCTCTGCCATTTGAGCTGTTCAGGTCCATAAAAAGAAAAACAATGTCCGTTTTAAATTTTGCTGCGTTCTTTCCAGCTTCACTTTGTTCGCCATTTAACTCTCAGATGTTCGCAGCGCTCTCCGCAGCATTAAGCAGATGGAAACTGAAGCCAGCCGCTGATCATCTCTTGGCTATCCCCAAAGCTTTTACATATGAGTCTGGAAAGACCCTGCAACAGTCTAACCAAAGATATCTGGAAGTATTTACAAAGTCGTATAATTAGATCAGCGGCTTTGGGCTGCAGTGGAAAATATTCACAGCATAATGTAATGACAGAGAGGGAAGAGGAGGAATGGCTGGATGTGCACTCTCAAAATGTGCGCACATATCATGCACACAGCCAGCTAATACCACACATCTTTAGTTAATTAGAGAATGGAAAGGCATAAGAGCTGAATGAGATAATATCCCCATGTCTTTTCCTACACATGCCTCCTCTGGAGAATGACTCATTTACAATACAAGTGTGTGTGTGTGTGTGCACTATTTAGTCTGCGTCCTGGCCGGGTCGCGCCCCCCCTGACCAAACCAGACCACCAGACCGTCTCTGAAAATGGTCACAGGTCTGTATAATCTAAACTGAGCAGGCAGGATCAGAACCAGCCTCCCCCCCCTCTTTCACACTCCCATCCATCCATCCTTGACTCCATCCATCCCTGCAGAGTCAGCCTCTCCACGCTTCTTTTTTCATCAGCGCCGTCCGGACAGGCATTTCCTGTGGGCGGGGCCAGGGAGCAGAGGCATTCCTGGGCCAGGCACCTCCACTTCCTGTCTGTGTTAACACCCTGCTGAAAGACGTGCAGCCGGAGCCTCCTCTCCTCGCTTTACATCGAGGTTCAAGGCCTTTTCGTTTCAGCTCTTATCCAAAGTGACGTAGAGAGAGCGCCAAGGTAGATTACAGCAGTGAGGAGGTCAAAGTGCCCTGATAACACATGTAGCAAAATATTCCTGTGAACATTTTAAGATAAGTCCTATGAAAATGTATGAACTGCAGAAAGGTGTAGAAATGCAAGACAAGAACATTTTAGAGCAATTAGAGAGGAAGATGTGGTAAATATAGTTTGTAAGCATGTGCTGGAGAGATCATTTTCAATCTTAGAGCTCATTTTGACTCACTTTCTCCCCACTTTTCAGTTGCTACTGCTCCTTAATATGTAATTTTATTATTGTTTTAATCTTTTATATACATGGTCTCATGTATTATGTTAACTATCCTTTTAAAGCACTTATTTATTCAGACCATATATGTTTTAATGTATGTACTGTGTTTGTAATTTGTTTCTTGTTTGTGTTTTTATTCGAGATGCTGACTGACTTTATCTCTGCAAAACAAATTTACCTGCGGATACTAATAAAAAAAAAACTGTATGCATGTTGTCTTATATCAGTGTTGTGCTTTGAAGCAAAGGTGTTTAACTCTGGGAACAGACTGTAAAACTGAGGTGTTTGCACTATTAAGAGTTTTTTCTGATATTTTTTCCGTCACCCCCTTTACTTATTACACGAGTAAAGTCTAGTGGTATAACGATTTATTCATTCCATCAGAGCATTTATTATAAATTCTGCTGATTCAACTGCATCAATTTGCAGAAGAAATGAAAAAAAAATGAATCGCTTTGACTTCAGCTTGTATCGATATGAAATGCATATCGATTTATTCAGCTCAGTCAAAAAAAAACGTATCTGTCAGAACACTAAGAATTGCAACTTGTTTTGTCAATGTTTTATTTCAGAATAAATAAAGTTCAAGTAATTTTGTCTGATTTTTTTTTCACAGATCAGAACGGACAGTCGTATGTTGCTGCACATTTATTAAATGTATATAAAATTGTGTTCTGAATCGAATCATTGACTGGAATCATGCTTTACAAACTCAAATCAGATTGGTGTTGAAAAATCTTCTTAAATTGAACCGCTAATTAGTGAACTGCGAATTGAAATGAATCTCTGTCAAGCCAAAGAGTGAAGCTGAGGGGGAAACATACAAAGGAAGACATACAGTTTCTTTGTCCACACAGTCTGAACTCACAGAGGCCACAGAGGTTCTCCGCCAGATAAAAACTGCTGCATCTGATTAGGAGGGAAAGTATCGATTTCTCACAACTCAACCATGAAGTCCACAAATATCAGCGTCTCTCGTCTCACTACATTACAGATTACATATAGAGAGAGACAGCAAACTTTCCTAGCTGCCCCCCCTCTTCTCTATATCTGCTGCCTCATGTCTTTTTTTCAGTTCCATACATGACTGGAACGCTGTGTATCCCAGGCCTGCCAGGGTATGGTCTCCTATGGACTTCAGTGTGTGTGTGTGTGTGTGTGTGTGCATAGTGGGGTGTCAGAATAGGTGTTACGATTGACTGCCATCCTCCCAGGAGTCAACAGCTGCACCAAAGTGTTGGTATTCGACAGCTGTGCCGATGTGGAGGAGGAATGTGAGGGTGAGCTATAGACAAGTGGGGTGTATGTGGGGTATGTGTGTGTGTGTGTGTGTTGGGGGGGGGTTATAGTAGTTCCCGTGCTGACACAGCAGGATTAGAAACAGGATTTCCTCCCTCCTTATGGCACCTCACCCTATTTATGGAAACATTACAGGTGATAAACATTTTTGTGTGGTTTTGAATAAAAAGGTGAACTACGATCTGCAGTCAGTCATTATAAGGCTTTCAGAAAAGTGCTCTACTGCTGCTGTCTAGCATTTGCTGTCACTTAAATCAGTTTTTAAATTTCTATTTTATAAACCACTTATATTTTCCTTTAAATATGACCTATATCAGCTATTACCTTTTTTAAATATATATAGAATTTTGTGTTTCATGTTAAAAATCAACCTACAGGAGCAAAGCACCCCGTCAAATTCCTTTTTACAAACTCACTTGGCCAGTAAATCTGATTCTGGTTCATAAGTTAATTTAAGCTTCCCCCCCCTAAAAGATCATATCTTCATATCACTTACATTAGTTTGCTGGTGTTTTAAAAAATATGTCAAAAAGATTGATGTTAGTCATTAAGGGGGGGTAAGGTGAGTTGAGGTAAGAAACTCAGATGATCCTGACAGCCACATCAGCCCCACAGAGCTGAATCTGTCCCATGATAAATGTGTCTGTCAGACTCTAATGACACTGGTTCATTGTGTTTAGTTCACATTATCAGGACAGTCACTCATGTGGATTGGATTTTCATACCTTTTTCATCTCCGGTATTCCTGTGACATCAACTGGAGTCTGGGTTTGTGGTGTATTTGTGTATTCCTGCTGCCCCCTAATGGCTCCCATCGTGAACCAGCGGGAAATCAAATAACACCACTGCTCACCAGCAAAATAAAACCTCACATCAACATATTTATTCAGCTTTGAACGTTCATTAACATGACACAGAACTATGAAACTGTTCACACTGATTAAAAACTCAATGTTTTTTTGACAAGTTGCACCATCCTTGCTCCTTTAAAACTCCTTGGTGATCTTCTCAGATTTTGACTGGTTCACTGAGTTCAGTGGTAATTCATCACCAAGTTTAACTTTCTATTTGTTTTCACAGAGTGAATACAGAAGCTCAATCTGTTCAGCGTACTCGAATCCTGGCCTGTGGAGAGAGAACAGAACGATTATTTTAAACAATTTTGCACATTAGCAGCTCCAAAGGACAGAGAGAGGGAGGGTTGGGCCAAATATTGACATGATATCAGACTCGATATTGTCTAGGATTTTGGAAATCATATTACATCTAAAGCACCTCAATTAGTACAGGAGGACTGATCTTCTCTAATCAGGGTTTTGCACAGCCTCCCGAGAGGAAAATTCAAGCTCTTTTCAAGCACTTTCAAGGTACCTAAACCAAAATTTCCACTCTCAAAGCTTTTATCATCAAAGCTAAATTGATACTTTAAATGCAGTTGCGAAAAATAAAGCTTACAGAATTCCTTTATACCCACAGCATCAATATATATTGTCACTGTTTATTTTTTACCAGCTGTTCATTTTAACTTTGATTATAGTTTTTAATAGTTGTTAATTTTGTAGAATACAGGATCATTTCAAATATTAAAATATTTTTTACATGAGTGACTGTGTAAATGAAACACCAGATTAGGTTAAAAATCAAGCATTTTTCAAGGAGTATATTTGAATTCAAGCATATTCCTAACCTTGAAAATGTAACAGTTAAAATTAAGCATTTTCCAAACTTTCAATACTTTGTATGAACCCTGTCTAATACGAATCCACTTTGTAATTCAGATTAATTTGTAATTTGTAATTCAGGCAAGATGGTTGAAATTTTTTTTTTGTGGGTGAAAACCAGACATCCTGGAAATCAGATGCTGGAGGTCTACAAATCTACCCGTGGCTCATAAACCACCTTGACCTTTGACCCCTTTCTCTCCGGTCCTCACCGTCCAGGCGTCTCCAAGATCAGAGGGATGTTGTCCAGTCTGGGCTCGTTGACGACGTCTCGGAAAGCCGAGATCCCGATGTGACCTTTCCCGATGTCCTCGTGACGGTCGAGGTGGCAGCCCAGCTTTCCTAAAAAAAAAAAAAAAAAAAAAAAAAAAAAAACAAAAAAAAAGGGGGAAATT
>OMKZ01024294.1:31041-42150 GCA_900302535.1 Neoniphon sammara
TTTTTTAAAAAAAAAAAAAAAAAAAAAAAAGTATTTGAGCACATCAGTCACCATATTATAGACACTGTGTAATTAGCAATTTGTTTCTTAGCATGTTCCTCTGCGACACACATGTAAGCATTTCCTAAGAGGGGCCAGACTGCAGAGGCATGCTGGAGCAGTGGCCAGGAGGCAGGGAGGCATTTGCAGGCAGTCTTGGTGTGGTCATTTGGTGCCCACCTTTTGACATTGTGCTGTTTTTACTTGCCTAAACAAACTAAAAGAGAAAATTCTCCAGAGTTCAAATAAATTATTTCAAACATGCCTTCTGTGAATGTGCCCAAGGACAATTCAACAGGGATGGAGACACTGGCTGTTGCAGGGATTAAACCCTCACTCTAACGTTCTGATGACGGGAAGGTCAATCTAATCACGAGGACACAACCACCATGTCCAACGACAATATATTCCTGCACAGATGAGAAATGTGCGAGGGTATTCTTACTTCTGGATACACAGCAGAATAACATAAGCCATTAGGTGAACATTTTTATCCAAAATGTCTTGTAATCCTGAGCCCTACAGTGCTTTGGCCATGCTGCACCTTTTGAGCTATAGAGGACTACCACATAATTGAGGTTCAGGCTGAAATCATGTGTTGACAACCAAATGACAGCCAAAAATGAGGCTTGTTTGCTTCATACTGCTGTGTGTCAGAATCCTCTGAGGAGCCACAGTGCAATCCATTGCAAATTGGAAATTAATTACAAATATTCAGGGAAACATGATGTGGCATGATTCTCAAATTCATCATAACCCCAAAAGGTCAGAGAGTCATTTTCATCCCTCTCCATCGAGAAGTCTTTGCTGGTCTCTTATCACATTTACAGGTTCACACTTTCAATGCATTTTGCCGCTCAAACTGGAGCTATTAGAAACTGGAGCAGTCAACAAAAGCCTTCTTATAATTTTCTCACTTCTTCTGTATATTCTGTAATGCTCATCTGAGCTAAAGCTGAGCAGAAGCTAAAAATTAAGATGTAGACCTAGCACTTCAATCAATGTTCAAAACTAGCATAGTCAACAAAAGCTTTGCTGATTTTCTCTCTTCTACTTAACATTTTGTTATTGTGCTAAATTCTAAACTACAGAAGTTAAACATTTAGATTCAGGGCAATCATTTTAATCAGTATAAGCAGTCAACAAAACTCCTTAGTATTTTATTATCCTTGTAAATATTCTACATTATGCATTTATCAGCCAACACTTAGAATTTAACTAAAGAGGCTCACACTCTCTAGGTGATTAACCAGTCCATATTACAAATGGGGGCAGCAAACAAAAGCTGTCTTGTTAATCTTAACTTCTTCTACAGATTCAAAACTTTTTTTTTTAATACTAAACCTTTTTATATACTGTAAATAATTACTAGTTAATAATGAGTTGGTTCTTTATTGGTTTTCACTGGACACATTCACTGTACATTTTCAAATTAGCAGGAAAAATGCTATTTTTTCCTGTCTGTGTGCACTGTAAATGATATCAGGCTGTCCTTGTGTCACATGTAAGTGTGGGCTGTGACACAAAGCAGGTTGGCAATAAGTCCTTGCAACAATCTTCGAAATTACAGAATATGTATTGTATTTGGCCAATAAAATGATTATGATTCTAACACAGATTCAATTAAACAACTCTCTGCTGACTGTACTCTAGCCTGCCAACTAGATAACACTGCATTTGTTATTTGTGAATGCTTTTATCCAAAGAGCCTTACAGTACCATTAGTCACATTGGAAAAAAAAAATAATCTTCTTCTGTCCTTCAGTTTCCTTGAAATGGATTGGTAGCATTACCTCCCTTACTGAAACTCAGGGGTATGACTGTGTTTGCTGCAAGCTTTGCCTCATGGTTTCAATAAGGAATGCTTACACTGCTAACAAGCAAAATTTAGGGAAACTGGACTGCAAACAATGAAACTCCCACAATGTGACAAGTGTCTGGTGAAAAACATAATTAAACCTCGAAATGTCAAAATTTCACAGTGGAAGAAAGATATGTATGCCTACTACTGCCAGATTAGATTTGTTAAGACTAGCTTCCATCACTGATTATGTTTTACCTCGAGAACATTTCCATTTTAGACATTTTAATGATGTTTAAACTGTTCACTCAGCGTCAGCTGTCTCATAATCACACAGCTATCCAACGACTGCAACACAGGGGACACTGGTTGAGCTTTTGCCTTAAATAAACAGATCAAAGAATAAAATGTGCATTTTCTTTAAACTAGCGGAGAGGCTGCTGGCTCTGCTGCAGACAGCTGGGTAGGTGTCCGACGTTGATGATGTCACGGCAGAGCTTTGACCATGAAGCTGGCTACTGTCGAGCTGTCTGGCAACCAGGCAAGTGCTGGCCGGCCTGATGCTGGACAGCAGCGTGTGCGTGTGTGTATTTTGGCATGTACCGTTGGTCTGTGTGTGTGTGTGTGTGTGTGTGTGTGTGTATACATTTGCGTTCATATATGCATACATGAATGTGCACAAGTAATTCTGCGTGAGTGTCTGTATAACTATCTACAGGTGTCCGCATGTGTGTGCATGTGTGTGCTGTTTGCATGTGTGTGTGTGTGTGTGCGTGTATTTGTGTATGCGTGTGTGTGACATGACAGAAAGCATAAGAGCTGCTTCAGGCTAAGGTGCAGCGCAGCACAGTGGTTAAAAGGACACAGCCACAGGCAAACCTGACCAATCCAATTAAAGCCAGGAGAGCCTTGCACATCACATCAGGTCTGCAAATTTATTTTAGGTACAATTTTTGGGAATATAGGAATATTTTCTACAGCGACTGAGAGATCGGCATGGTATTGACCCTCATAATTGGCTGCTTGTTGTTCTGGCAGCGCAGGAATTTAGGCTCCATGTGGCACTAAATATAATTCAATCTAGACAACCGCAGCAATCGCCTAAATGCCAAATAAGAGAATTTACAGATGTGTAAAAATTCAGCATCGTACAATGTGTGTTTTCCTTTCTGTTTTTTTTTTTTTTTTCCCTCAGTGTGCCCTCTCTCTCCCCAACATCAGGTGGTCTGTGGACTGAAAAGCTCTGCGGTAATCCCCTGGTCCTTTCACCTGAGAGGGATTGATAGTTATAGTGAGCTGGCTACCGTGAGTCTGTTGATGAGTCCAGCTCCGGGGTTTGGTCTGCGGTGCAGTTGGTGGAGGCGTCGTGACTGAGTTTGGCGCAGGAACACACTCCAGTTTGAAAACCGTCCCCTGTTTCATTTTTTTTTCTTTGTCCCTTTCTCTCTCTTTCTTTCTACTCTTTTCTCTCATATTTCTCTCTCCCCCTCTTTTGCTCAGTCTCTCTTTCTCTCCCTGTCTTCCCTCTCTTGCTTCACTTAACTCTTGGTCCATCTGCATCGTTCTCTGTCTCTCTCCTCCCTCTCTGCCTCCCCCTTTTCTCTCTCATTCTCTCACAAACATGCAATCACACACAGATTCAGGCTTACACTCAGGTGCTGCAGCAGGGACACTCAGCCCTGCTCAGACAGCCATGGTTTAAGGGAGGTGTGTGTGTGTATACAGTCTGAGTGTGTATGTGTGTGTGTGTTGGGGGGGTTAGTAGTGAGCGAGCACGGCAGTGAACGAGCCGGCGAGCGAGTGACTGAGGGTGCAGTTCCTCTACACACACCAACAAAACCGCTCGCTCTATGCTGCAGAAACTGGCTGCTCCAATTTTCATAGAAGGAAAAAAGAGCCACTGCTAGGGGATTCCTGCTAATTGCTTGCACATTCCCCTCTTCCTCTGGCTCGATTAAAGCCAGGCCACCATCTCCCTTTCAAGTCTGCTGTTCTCCACAGTGGGCTGAACGCAGCCCACAGTCCTCTACTGTACTCTGCTCCAGCCTGCCATCCGACAATATATCTCACTGCTTTTCATTTGTGTAGTCCCCCACAGAACTACACAGGCAGAGTTTCAGCTAAACATCAGTGTAAGGCAGCGGGAGAGAAAATGTCGGTGTAAAGTGATCGGTCCAGTCAACTGTCCGTGTCTCACGCTGTCCTTTAGCGCTGCATGTAAGGTCCTTTTGCCCCTATAACGTGTGTCACTATGAATGTAGATATGCCTCTGCATCCAAGTTACTGTACATGCTCTGCAGCTGGCAACTAATTCTGATTCTGAAAGCTTTTCAACTTAACAACCTTTTACTGTACCATACTCCAGCCTGCCGGTCTAAATGCCACAACATACACAAATTGATGGCTGCTTTGATTCAAAGGACCTTACAGTCCTCGGTATCCAGATGTTTTATCATGGGTGGCCCCGGTGGGAATCAAACCCTTATCGCAGTGTCAGTGCCTTGCTCTACCTGTTGGTGCTGTCTCTTTGCTCAGCTCCCCACTGCACTACACCGACAGAATTTCAATTAAACAACCTTGGAACCACACTGTACTCCAGCTTAGCTCCCTATGTCTCACTGTTATCCTGTTGTCTAATCCTTCACTCAAACACGCTGAGAGTAGAGTGCATGTATAGTCTTCTGTCTATTGTATATTTTCCCATTACACTGTAGGTGTGGTCCTTTTGTCCTTGTACCATGTGTGTCAGCGTACTGTGCGACGATGCAAGTTGCCGATGTGTCTCTGCACCAGTGCCACCTAATCAAATTCGTGTATGTTTATCACAAGCCACCCAACTACCCTGACAAGAGCATCAACTAATTACACCAATTACAATATCCAGTCTGTGCTGGAATTTGAATGCAGTGTGGTGCAGAGTCAAGGCGAAAACTTATACACTGGCATAAAATGGTACAAGGACAAAAGGACATCAAACAGTGCAAAGGGACAATGCAAGTGACATATTATGGTCTGTGTATATAAATTTAGTATTCATTAGATTTGCGTGTAAAAGCAGCTTGGCATAAACAACCTCTGTGTGAGTAAGAAAGAGAAAATGTCTGCAGGAGTCAATGCATAACACGATGCGACATGTTTTTGTAGAAGTCCAGCATGCAGCCTGTTTTGAGTGGCATGGCAGGGTTGTATGTGACAGGATGTGTGTATGTGTGTGTTTGTGAGCCTGTATGTGTGTGTGCACATGTATGCGGGAACATGCATATGTGTGAGTTTATAAGTCTTGTTGTGGGAATATAATAAAGTACGTGTGCATGCGCGCTAATGCCCTTGTGAGTGTGCGTTATTCCTGGTATACATGTTGCCTCTAGTTAGCACATTGATATTTCTGCTCAGGCACGTGGACCGGGCAGCCTTGCGATCGAGGCTTGGGAATTCATCGACACGGGCATCCTTGGACATCTTGGAATAATTACAATGTTGGGGAGGAGGTGGATTGAAGGAGGGGAGGAGGAGGAGGGGAGGGGGACGTCGGGAGTACCGCAGAGCAGAGCTTCACGTCTACAACACTGTTATGTTCTGTTTGTTGGTTTTGAATTAAATTCACTGAAAAGGAGAAAGTAGCCCGCACAGTACAAATTGTTCTGTCTGGGCTGTGTTATGCAGCCTTGGTAGACCACACAAGAGCAATATTGAATAGGAACTGAGACAAATGCCTTGCCAGTCTATGGTACCGTTTCCTGTGCTGTAACCTGTAGACGAAGCTCTAATCTTTAGTGAATGCTAGAGGGTGGTGGTAAACTGAAGCCTAATTACAGAACACCAAGTCGGAGCGGCATGTCATGACCAAAGACTGGGAGGGGACCTCCAACACAGTGTGTGTGTGTGTGTATGTGGGGGTGTGACTATAAATTCAAAGAGATCTTTATTTTCTTCAGTTATCTTCTCCATTTCCTGATGTGTAGGTGAAAGTGAGAATGTGTGTCTAATGTATTTGTGTGCATACTGGCTGGTGTGTGACTGAGCAAATGCTCTTTTCAATAAGAAGATGATGCAACTGACAATCTGCCTCATTTCCTTGGTCAAAGCCATCCATTGTATTTTGAATGAGATTAAGACATAACCTCTCTCTGAAGGGGTAAAGCTGCAGCAGATAAGAGACTACACTACAGGACCTGTAAAACCAGTTACCCCTCTTCCCCTTTCACCGGGTGAAAACATTCTCTTAAATGCCTCATAAATGCAACCATGTCATCTGCTGCTAAAAACAAACTCAGACAGGAAACCCAGTTGAGAAGAAACAAGCCTTTTACATCAAATTATGTGCACAAAAAGGAACTATCCAATAAAATCCACGTCTGTGAAACTTTCTCCTCAAATAATAAGGGTTAAAAATATGAGTAACTGGATTATGGTGATTACTGGCTGTTCTTCTGGGGTGCAGCAGACCAGTATTTAAACCCCACTTCATCTGACCACTGAAAAAGGCGATAACACTGATTAACCCGCCTCCTCACAACAACAGACGCTATTTATACATTTACATCTGAGGGTCTGTAAAACAATAAGGATGTGTGGAATTAAAAGTTGTAAAAATAATTGCATGCTTTTCAGTAACAGTTCTATTTTTGTGTGCAGTACCAATAGGGGCAGTGTTCTAACATGCTAGTAGAGGGTGTTTAACTAGGGGAAAAAAAATCCACATTAGGGTTCAGTTTAATATATGCAATTTACTGTGAAGACCAATATACACAGGAAATGTTATGAGATAATCAAAATGTGCCATTTCAATGAAATTCATATCTTCAATATACTTCAGTTTTGGGATGGAGTCCCTACATCACTTTTCTGATGTTTGGACTTGGACTTGTCCTGGTATCCTGCCTATTTTGTCTCGGATTTGTCTTAATCGTGGCCACTTTTGATATTGTCTCTCCCTTTTTCTTCCTATCTGAGTCAATAAAAATGGGTAATGGTGCTACAATTTAAATGATATCAACTGTAGAAACTTGTGAATGTGATGAGCCTCAAACTTCTATGCATTGATTAGCTGGATGCTAAAAGGATTACAGAGATTCTCCTGATAGATCTACATCTCTGTTCTTTGAGGAACTCATTATTGATTATTTTTTATATTTATTAAGACATAATGCCTATTTTGGTCTTGGTCTTGAATATGACTCACTTTGCTCTTGATTTGGTCTCAACCCTTTTGGACCTGGTCTTGACTTGAACTTGACCCAAACTTGGTCTTTAATTGACTATGACTCGGCTGAGATGGTTTTGACTACAGCTCGACTTTAGTTACAGTACAAAATAAGATACCTGCCACTTGAAATATCTGATATCAGCTACACTGACAAAATCATCACCGCTATCAAAGTAAAGCTTTCTGTAATATTAGTGATGCTTTCTGTAATATCATCCCAGTTATCTCATCTCATCCCTGCTGCTTTCAAAACATTTTAGAAGAAGTAATGATAAGTGCTTTTTAAATATCACAGTGCAGCAGTGAACAGAGGGTTACATATTTCTCCCAAAGTAAATATCTTGCATTGGATCAAATCCTTCCTTCAACCCTTAAAGTAATAATAGTAGCAGCCACAGTTGTAGTATTAGTAGTAACAGAGGTTGTTGTTGCAGTTGCACTTCATTGATCCCAAGGTGGGAAAATCCTTTATCACTGAAACACTACAAGTGATACAATCCACTGAACAAACTGGACACTGCTCACATAGACAGAACAGACATCAGTGACATAGGGAAACACACTGTAAATAATCATTAGTGCTTGCTCAATTGTAAACTGTTAATATGCCCCTGCACCAATGTCACCAAGACAAATTGGAGTGTATTCGCTGTACGTGCCGATTAAAGAGATTGTGATTATGATATGGCTCACTACATCATGCCCCGAATGTCATTCCCTTATAGATTACACAGCCCGTCTCCACTGACTGGAAATGCTGCATTCATCATCACATACACAATAGGCGGAAATGTTTTCAGACTCTTCTAAAGCACGGTCCTCTAAATGCTGTGCCTTTTTTTTCAAAATGTACAACTGCCCCTGGTATGTGTGTGTGTATGTGTGTGTAACTGAGTGTGAACGTGCAAGCAAAAGAATGTGTATGCATGTGTATGTTTGTGCAGGAGGAGAAAGAGAAAAACAAGAGCGAGAGATTGACAAAGACAGATATAAAGACAGATAGCAGGAGAGAGAGTACATGTATGTGTGTGTGCGTGTGTGTGTGTGAGAGAGAGAGAGAGAGAGAGGGGGAGAGAGCCAGAGAGAGAGATCTAATTGTAATGCATATGTGGTCTTCATTTTGTGTGCCTCGAACTGTGCATGATGAGTGTCTGTGTTGACACATCTACATAATTGTTTCGCGTATGTAAACCAACACAAATTATATGGTAATAGAATTAATTGTGTATATTGTTATGTGCTCTGTATGGACAATGCCCATGACATGGAAAATCTGAGTCTCTGTATGCATGAGCATGTGTGCTCATGTGAATTTTCAAACCACGTGTGTGTGTGTGTGTATGCACGTACATACACATCCATTTGCATCTGTCTGTGGGTGCGTGTATACACATGTGTACATGCATTTGTCTGGCATTCCAGTGCCAGTGTGTGTGTGCGTGTGTGCATACGCATGTGTGTATATGTGTGCGTGCATGTGGTACTGTATAATAATTTGTGCATGTGTGTGTGTGTGTTTCTCCTCTGCCCAGATGGCTGTGCTCAGAGGCTAGAGCTTCTGAGATCTGTTGCCAGCGGTGAATACTGATCAGACATCACTGTCACATCTAGCTTCAGCACGCGCGCACACGCACACACGCACACACACACACACACACACACACACATGCACGCAAACACACAGGAACACGTCATCCATCTTCGCTCACACACACCTCCACTTCCACATGGTCGAACTACTAATTCACACAGCCACCATGTGTCCTCCATGCTGATATTCTCTAGCTACAGTCACCGTCTTCTGCAGCCTGCCATCACAGCTACAACCCAGATTATATGACCGGCTGTCACACCTGAGGATCGACACCCTGCTACTGGGACACTGTGAGATTTCAATTTCATGTAGTGATAAAGATATTTAACCACGGCTGTCAGACAGTCAACATTAGAATTGGCTTTAAATGCTGGATTTGCAGTTATTACATTTTCAATAATTTATTATCTTTACGGAAGTGCATGTTTTTATCACACGGTAGCACAATACAACTTGGATGTGGTCTTGAACGACACTCCTACCAAAAAAATTGCGTATTTGTAGTACACGAGTAATATCACAGTTATATAATTTGAGATAAGTGGGATTTACTTTCTTGTGAATATATGCATATTTGTAGCATTTAGACTAATATCAATAGTGAATCAAGGGAAATAGACAAACGGAGAGGGGGGAATAGAGAAGTCACAGCTGAACTGTTCGTCAGGTAGCTGCCCACGCTGCAGCCTCCTTTTGTTGTTGTTGGTCATTCTCAGCCTTAAATTCAAGAAGCACTGCTCTGTTGTAACAAACAAAACAAAGCATGAAAGTCAATCTCTATACATCTGAATTGCAATACTGATGTCTAATTTTGTGATTACACCTATAGGTTCTCAGGTGATTCACAACTCTACAAAGAGGATCCCTGATCTTCTGATCTGCTCCCACAGTACCAAGTCCTCTTTCAGCTGACAGCAGATCCCCAATGTAAATGACAAGATCAGGAGGATTTTGTTCAGTATGTTGTGATAAGGGTTGATAATAGTCATAGTCAATAGTAATGACAAAAATTTCTGTAAACTGTATAACACAGTGGGTAGTTTCAGCCAAGCAACCTGAGGAAGACATGTTCTCGCTATGCTAAAAGGTCTTCGATGACACAGTGTACTTTATGTTTGAGAAATGCAGCGGCAGTAAAAACAGAGTGAGTTCTCAAAGCCAGAAATCTCAGCACCTGGCAAAAGTAATTGTTGAGTCATTGGTAGAGATCAATAACTCCATCAATACTCTGCAGATAAATCATGGCCATTTTGTGCTCCGGGGCAGTGAAAACTGCACCTCTAAACCAAAGCTTAGGTTATATAACTTCATAATTAGAATGATTAGATGAAAATAATATGATGTCCACATGGCATTTTACCGGATCAGACTTTTTTTGTACCCGTACCAAACCTTTTAAATTCTTCATTAAACATTTCTCCTGCCAGCACCAAACCTTTCAAATACCCTATCAAGCCTTTCTCCCACCAGCATCGAACCTTTCTGCTACCGGGATAAAACCTGCCCTCGCTCTGCCTCTAATCAGCTCCTAAGCAAATGAATGCAAATGACTCTTCAGAGGACGAGCCACAGCAATGTCCATCACGCCCCAACACACACTCAGCAGTGTAGTTAGTGTGCACAGCGCATGACGGTCGCGCACACACTCACACGCTCTCACTCGAGCACGGACGAACTCTAACAAACATACACACGCACGCACACACACACACAAACATTCGCAGACATATTACCGCACTCACACATTATCCCACACATTGCCCTCATCACGCAGAGGCTCGTGTAGACCAAACACACACACTCACGCGCGCACACACACATGCGCTCACAGATACATATTGTTCCCGCGCTCGCACATTATCCCACACAATGTCCTCATCACACACACACATGCAAGCATGCACATACACACACATGCAGTATCCCGCTCTGCCTTCCCAGACAAAATGAAAGTGAGGAGGCAGCCGCATCACACCTCCAAATGGGCTCTGGGCTCTCAGAGGACTTTCTGTGAGGGGAGAACTCGTTGCTCTCCCGTGGCTGTCACCAACACTAATCTGTCTCTCTTTCTCTCTCTCACTCACACACACACACACACACACACACACACACAAAAACAGGACTGTTTCTCACACACATAGGTCTGAATCTCACACACATACACACACAGATATTGATATGTGAACGCAGATATCTGTTCCCATCTCAGTCTCTCTCACACACACACACACAGACACATATACACACACAGAGGCATGAGCGCAGCCACACACACTGTCTCTTTCTCTCTTGTGCTGCCTTGATCCCTCTGTGTCTAACACATGCACGAGCATAAGCTCAGGCAATGCCACAGATAAGAAAGTACATTTTTAAAACGGGTCTTTCTCTGAATTCCAGCTCTCCCTGCTCGACAGGTATTCTGTCTTTCTCTGGGTGGATCGGCTATGCTTTTTTTTTTTTTTTTTTTTT